>MJUU01049998.1:16413-35582 GCA_002080025.1 Modiolus philippinarum
GCAACTCCCGCTATACTGCCTTTTCAGGTTTGTATAACAACTCCCGATATGCAACTCCCGTTATACTGCCTTTTCAGGTTTGTATAACAACTTCCGATATATTACCTTATTCAGGCTTATATATCTATATCACAGTCCTTATTCAGGTCTGATATCTAGGTGTTACCTTACCGATTGGCTCTCTTAACTGTATGGCTGAAGAGCCAAAGACAATGTGTCGTCTAACAAAGGAACAGTTGCTTTTATACCACAGTTTGGACCAAAGTATTATTTTAAACACCCCTATGGACGAGTCTATATTTATATAAAAACCAAAATAACCTTATATCTTTAAAGCTTTTGACAGACGGCTCAGTAAATTTCGGATCGGAATAAGGTATCAAACCCTAAAAATCATCCTCCGCCAAATTGTCTATAATTAGCGATTTATGTAAGTAAACAATTGAAAGTGAAAGTAGACATCGTGATGTAACAATGCAATGCCGCTTCATCATAAAACTTAATACCCATGAACAGACCATATCTCTGTAATCTTTAGGATTAAATGAAGCTTCAGAATTATAAAAGTTTGTCCGCACCTATGTAATTTACACAGTTTGTCTTACTGGTCTTGTTTCTATAAATAGGAACGATTTAATGTAAGGGAACGAATTAAATACCAAAGCGTCGTATCTGGATAATAATATAAATAAAAAATTCGTCACAAAACATGTAAACCCGTTTGGACTCACGACGCTGTTTGAGAGTACATGAACCATATATCCCATCAGGAAATGTCACTAAATAGACTAATATAACATATAGATACATGTATTTCCACAAAAAAAATGCCTAGTTGGCAGACATACGAAGCACATGTAGGGTCCTGTCCATGATAGTTGTCAGACATACGAAGCACATGTAGGGTCCTGTCCATGATAGTTGTCAGACATATATATACGAAGCACATGTAGGGTCCTGTCCATGATAGTTGTCAGACATACGAAGCACTTGTAGGGTCCTGTCCATGATAGTTGTCAGACATACGAAGCACATGTAGGGTCGTGTCCATGATAGTGTCAGACATACGAAGCACATGTAGGGTCCTGTCCATGATAGTGTCAGACATACGAAGCACATGTAGGGTCCTGTCCATGATAGTGTCAGACATACGAAGCACATGTAGGGTACTCTTCATGAGTACTGTCTCTCAGTTTTGACTTAGTTCTGTTTACAGTCAGCTTAGGATGTTATCTTTATAAATTTATTCTGTTGGCTACTTTGGTAATAATTTTGTCTTTGAGCAAATGAAGAGCATGTTTGTCTTCACTGTCTTGTTTAAGCCATTTTTGTGTCACCTGCTCTAAGCAGCGTCGACACATAGGGATTACTATCCGTCGTCGTCGTCCTGTGTCGTACTGCGTCGTCTGTTGGTTTTTGTATCTGCAGCTCCTTCAAAGCTGCTGGTCCGATTCCAACCAAACTTTTATGATGTGTCATTCACCTGCTGTAGTTGTGCATCTCATACTTAGAATTTTGTTTTAACAGATTTAAGAGGTTCATGGAGCCAAAATAGCTCTTTTGTTAATTTGGTTTTTATATCCGCATCCTTCAAATTTGCTGGTCTGATTTCAACCAAACTTTCAGGGTATGTTGTTATTCTGGTGTAGTTGTGCACCTGATACTTAGAAATATTGTTTTACAGATTTTAGAGGTTTACTTTCATTAGATGTTGTTCACCTGATATAATTGCACACCTGATACTTAAAATTCTTATTTAGTAGATTTTAGAGGTTCACTGACCCAAAATAGCTCATTTGTTAATTTGCTTTGTTAACCTGATTAAGTCCTTCAAAAATATAATTCATATTTTATTTACAATAATTGGTTACTGTGTCTTTAATAATATCAAAACATACTTGCGAGTTTATTTTTGAAGGTGGACAATATTTTGGCTCGACTTTTCCAAAGAATCGTCAAACTTCTTCATCTTAATAATGATTCAATTCCCTGTAAATATGTCTACAATATGGCAACATGGAACAGTCTCAGTTCCCTGTGAATATGTCTGCAATAAGGTGACATGGAACAGTCTCAGTTCCCTGTAAATATTATTGCAATACGGTGACATAGAACAGTCTCAGTTCCCTGTAAATATTATTGCAATATGGCGACATAGAACAGTCTCAGATCCCTGTAAATATGTCTGCAATATGGCGACATGGAACAGTCTCAATTTCCTGTAAATATGTCTGCAATATGGCGACAAGGAACACTCTCAGTTCCCTGTAAATATATGTCTGCAATATGGGGACATGGAACAGTCTCAGTTCCCTGTAAATATGTCTGCAAGATGGCGACATGGAACACTCTCAGTTCCCTGTAAATATATGTCTGCAATATGGCAACATGGAACAGTTTCAGTTCACTGTAAATATATGTCTGCAATATGGCGACATGGAACAGTTTCAGTTCCCTGTAAATATATGTCTGCAATATGGCGACATGGAACAATCTCAGTTCCCTGTAAATATTATTGCAATATGGTGACATGGAGCTGTCTCAGTTCTCTGTAAATATATGTCTGCAATATGGCAACATGGAACAGTCTCAGTTCCCTGTAAATATGTCTGCAATATGGCGACATGGAACAGTTTCAGTTCCCTGGCAATATATGTCTGCAATATGGCGACATGGAACAGTCTCAGTTTCCTGTAAATATTATTGCAATATGGCGACATGGATCAGTTTCAGTTCCCTGTAAAAATGTCTGCACTATGGTGACATGGAACAGTCTCAGTTCCCTGTAAATATATGTCTACAATATGGCGACATGGAGCTGTCTCAGTTCTCTGGAAATATATGTCTGCAATATGGCAACATGGAACAGTCTCAGTTCCCTGTAAATATGTCTGCGATATGGCGACATGGAACAGTTTCAGTTCCCTGGCAATATATGTCTGCAATATGGCGACAAGGAACAGTCTCAGTTTCCTGTAAATATGTCTGCAATATTTCGACATGGATCAGTTTCAGTTCCCTGTAAAGAAGTGTGCAATATGGTGACATGGAACAGTCTCAGTTTCCTGTAAATATTATTGCAATATGACGATATGGAACAGTCTCAGTTCCCTGTAAATGTGTTTGCAATATGGCGACATGGAAAGGTCTCAGTTCCCTGAAAATGTCTGCAATATTGCAACATGGAACAGTGTCAGATGCTAGAGTAGTTTTTCTGGAAAGTAGCAACACAGGTTATAAAAGAATAATTGATAAATATACTTCTGGTAGGTTTTTTGTAAGAAAAAGACATGACGTGCATGTCCTGGTTGTAATAATAGACTTGATCTAAGACAGTTCACATTCTCTTCAGGATCTTACAAATTCTCTCTTGGATTGTTCTGGAGATTTTTCTACTAAATAAGTTATAAAAAAAGATAACTGCATCAAGTTATAAAGTTTCATAATTTTGGTTATGTCCCTTTTTAAATATATAACTCAAATGAGTTATGAAATTTTAAGACTTGAGTTGTGTCCCTTTCTTATTGTAACTCAAATGAGTTATATTTTTGTTTTTCATACTTTTTTCACCATCTTTCAGTGCAGATTACTCAAAATTGACATCAATAAAGTACATAAATGACATTGTATGGTTTATTGCTTTAGTAATTATCTAGAAGATGAAATGAAGACCTTTCTTACGCATCCATCGAAAAATTTACCCCTGGGCTTTCAATATTGACTTCCATAAGTAAAAAAGTGCTTATTTCAGACTTAATGAGATGAAATGAATCATTTTATTGTTGGGATTGTGAAAGTTTCTGTATTTCAAATACAAATAATAATGTACAATATTTTATTGTTAAAGATATGTGAATTTAAATAAAGATTTGTGGAAGTAACTTGTTCAAGTTACAACAAAATTTTGATTCTATGGAATAATTTACTTGAGTTATAAAAAAAAAGCGGGGAATAACTCAAACAAGTTAATGTAATAACTGAAACAAGTTACATTGTATATGTTTGTAGCTTGGTTAAGTCCTACCCCTGACTGCTAATGGATGAATTTAAATAAATTTTCTATCATGAATATAGATTGAACAGTCCTGGTATATATAGGAGACCACTAGAGGTGTAAAAAGTGATAAACTTATGAGCAACACATGACAAAGAAGACTGTTCGAAAATAACTTTCACTGAAAAAGACGATTTTGTTATCGTGACTGCATAAAAAAAATGCCCTGTGATATCATGCTCCAACACAACTTTATAGTTTTGGTGAAATTTTAAATTGAAATTACAATTTTGTTTGTGATGTAATTATTCACTATGTTTTCTCAGGATATGGAAGATGCAGAAAGAGTTAAACCATTATGGGAAGAATCATCTGCTAAGGTAACTAGATTTGCAGAAAGAGTAGAGCCCTTATGGGAAGAATCATCTGCTAAGGTAACTAGATTTGAAGAGAGTAGACCCTGTTGGGAAGAATCTTGTGCTTAGGTAACTAGATTTGAAGAAAAAGTAGAGTCCTTATGGGAAGAATCATCTGCTAAGGTAACTAGATTTGAAGAAAGAGTAGAGTCCTTATGGGAAGAATCATCTGCTAAGGTAACTAGATTTGAAGAAAGAGTAGAGCCCTAATGGGAAGAATCTTCTGCTAAGGTAACTATATTTGAAGAAAGAGTAGACCCTGATGGGAAGAATCTTCTGCTAAGGTAACTAGATTTGGAGAAAGAGTAGAGCCCTTACGCAAAGAATCATCTGCTAAGGTAACTACATTTGAAGACAGAGTAGAGTCCTTATGGGAAGAATCATCTACTAAGGTAACTAGATTTAAAGAAAGAGTAGAACCCCTAAGGGAAGAATCATCTGCTAAGGTAACTAGATTTGAAGAAAGAGTAGAGCCCTTATGGGAAGAATCATCTGCTAAGGTACCTAGATTTGAAGAAAGAGTAGAGCCCTTATGGGAAGATTCATCTGCTAAGGTAACTACATTTAGAGAAAGAGTAGAGCCCTTATGGGAATAATCATTTGCAAAGGTAACTAGATTTGAAGAAAGAGTAGAGTCCTTATGGGAAGAATCATCTGCTAAGTTTACTATATTTGCAGAAAGAGTAGAGTCCTTATGGGAAGAATCATCTGCTAAGTTAACTAGATTTGCAGAAAGAGTAGAGTCCTTATGGGAAGAATCATCTGCTAAGGTAACTAGATTTGCAGAAAGAGATGGGAAGAATCATCTGCTAAGGAAACTAGATTTGAACCCTTATTATGCCCCGCCATGAAGTGGAAGGGGCATATAGATTTACCCATGTCTGTACATCCGTCCGTCCGTCTGTCCCAATGTTAAGTTTTGTGTTAAGGTCCATATATTGGCAAGCTCTTGTAGTGTTTTGATAAAATTACATCAGTACATGCACATTGATTAGTACTACCAGATTCACCAACAATTAGGGGTCTATGACCTACATTTTACGCATGAGTGACTTTGTTTAATTTTGCATTAAAGTCCATTTCTCAACAACTATGCATTGTACCAATATGATGTTTCATCAAATTAATTGCCTTGATGAGTACTAGTTAGGTAGCTTTGACCTATATTTTATGCTTGAGTGACTTTTATTAATTTTGCATTAAAGTCCATTTCTCAACAACTATGCATCATACCAATATGATTTTTCATCAAATTAATTGCCTTGATGAGTACTACCCAAAACATTGACAATTAGATGGCTTTGCTTTGACCTATATTTTACGCTTGAGTGACTTTTGTTAAATTTTGCATTTAAGTCCATTTCTCAACAACTACCCATTATACCAATATGATGTTTCATCAAATTGACGGTCTTGATGAGTACTACCCAAATCATTGATAAATAGGTGGCTTTGACCTGTATTTTATGCTTCAGCGACTTTTGTCAAATTTTGCATGTAAGTCCGTTTCTCAGCATCTTTACATGCTATCCCAATGTTGTTGCATCAAAATAAATCAACTTCATGAGTTCCATCCACATCAAGGCCAATTCAGTGTCTTTGACCAACATTTTATGCTTGATTGACTTAGGTAAATTTGGTGTTTTACATACTTTTCTCAACAACTACACAGCATATGCCTGATTGACTAAGGTTATTAATTGTGATAAATTTGTCGGCGGGGCACCCGTGTCTTATAGACACATTCTCTAGTTGGAAGAATCATCTGCTAAGGTAATTAGATTTGAAGAAAGAGTAGAACCCTGATGGAAAGAATCAGCTGCTAAGGTAACTAGATTTGAACCCTTATTGGAAGAATCATCTGCTAAGGTAATTACCGTAGATTTGAAGAAAGAGTAGAACCCTAATGGGAAGAATCAACTAGATTTTCAGAAAGAGTAAAGCCCTTATGGGAAGAATCATCTTCTAGGGTAACTAGATTTGAAGAAAGAGTAGAACCCTGATGGGAAGAATCATATTCTAAGTTAACATGATTTGCAGAAAGAAATCAGTTTTTGCTGTATTCTAGCTTTATTAATTTTAATTTGGGAATTGAATGAAAAAAATAATAGCGAATCATCTTCTAATTAGGTAACTGGATTTGCAGAAAGAGTAAAGCCCTATGGGAAGAATCATCTGCTAAGGTAACTAGATTTGCAGAAAGAGTAAAGCCCGATGGCAAGAATCATCTTCTAATTAGGTAACTAGATATTCAGAAAGAGTAGAGACCTTATGGGAAGAATCATCTGCTAAGGTAACTAGATTTGCAGAAAGAGTAGAACCCTTATGGGAAGAATCATCTTCTAAGGTAACTAGATTTGAAGAAAGAGTAGAACACTTATGGGAAGAATCAGCTGCTAAGGTAACTAGATTTGAAGAAAGAGTAGAGCCCTTATGGGAAGAATCAGCTGCTAAGGTGTTTAGATTTACAGAAAGAGTAAAGCCCTATGGGAACAATCATCTGCTACGGTAACTAGATTTGCAGAAAGAGTAGAACCTTGATGGGAAGAATCATATTCTAAGTTAACCTTATTTGCAGAAAGAAATCAGTTTTTGCTGTATTCAAGCTTTATTAATTTTAATTTGGCAATTGAATGAAAAAATAATAGCAATAATAAGACGTCTCAATTATTTATTACAATTAATTGTCAGTTAATTGTTACACAATACGATCTACGTTGAAGTTACGTTCATATCGCTGTTCAACCGAGACAGCATGGTCTTGCCAAGTTGAAGTAGACCCAATTCTCCTGACTCTTCGACGGTAGACCCATTTGAGATCTTAAGACTTTTTTCTTATTATTGGAGGTAAAAATTGCATTTTACGCATTAGACTAGTATCACAAGATATTTTTTTCATTATTTATCAGCCCTCCCGCATTTTAATTGTTAAGGTCAAACATTGTGTAAAAAATGGCCATTTCTGGCCTGGTCGATACAGTGACTGACTACCTTGATAGAGCTCGGTTGCTTACAAATAGGGTATTTCAGCAAGGGTGTGTTACCCATAGCTTGAAGTCATCACCACAGAAGTTTTACGGTCAACATCAAGATCTTGTGGATCGCTATATGGGAAATTTGTTTACCAGATGACAACAGATCTTCCCATTAACAGTCAAAGTTTTGTTTTTCCTCAACCGAATTTTTCTTTACTACCGGAGTAGACATTTTGAAAACTGTGGATGTCTTATAAGAAGCAGGAGATGCTTGCTTTACCAATGCACCTGATCTCGCCAATGGTTTTTATTAGCTCACCTGGCCTAAAAGGCCATGTGAGCTTTTGCCATCACTATGCATCCGTCATCCTTCCGTCGTCAGTCGTCTGTCTGTGTGTCCGTCAACAATTTCAAAAATCTTCTCCTCTGAAACCGCTCTGCTAAATGTAACCAAACTTGACTTGAATCATCACCAGGGTATGGCGTCTCAAAATTGTGTTCGATTAGTCTGCTGGTCAAACAACATGGCTGCCATTGCTAAAAATAGAGCATGGGGTAAATGACAGTTTTTGGCTAATAACTCGAAAACCGTTACAGATATCAAAAATCTGACATGGGTGAAAATGATCAGCAAAATGAGATCTACCCACCGTGCAATTTTGAAGAAAATATGAAAACCCAGAGTTATAGTCCTTTTTCCGTAAAATTTTCAAATTTTTTGCATTTTTTATTTCAAAAAGTGTAACAGATAGAGGTCAAGTGTAAATTGCAAAAATGTTCAGCATATCAAGATCTACCCACCTTGAAATTGTGAAGAAAATCCATAAACCCTTGCAGGAGTTATTACCCTTTTTTCACTGAATTTTCAAAATTTTCGTATTTTTTGTCTTTTATTTCTAAAATTATAGAAGATGAAGGTTAAGTGTTAATGATGAAATGTTTGCCATGCTGAGGCGACTTCAAAACTGGTGTTGAAAATAGTTCATTGACTGCCATTTTCAAAATGGCCGCCAAAAAAGGCGGGAAATTCAACATTGTCCAATTTCAATGAAATTTGGTTTCCAAATAGATGTTGATGTTGCAACTTCAAAACTGCTGTTGAAAATTGTTCGTTGACCTCCATTTTTAAAATGGCTGCCAAAAAAGGCGGGAAAATTCAGCATTGTCCGATTTCAATGAAATTTGGTTTCCAAATAGATGTCGCAACTTCAAAACGGATGTTAGAAATTGTTCTTTGACCACCATTTTCAAAATGGCCACCGTAAAAGGAGGGAAAATTCAACATTGTGTGATTTCAATGAAATTTGGTTTCCAAATACAATGTAGGTATTGATGTCGCAACTTCAAAACTGATTTTAAAAATTGTTCGTTGACCACCATTTTCAAAATGGCCACCAAAAAGGCGGGAAAATCAACATTATCTGATTTCAATTAAATTTGGTATTCAAGTGGATATTGATGTCACTACCTCGAAACCGGTGTTGAAAATTGTTTGTTGACTGCCATTTTCAAATTACTGCCAAAAAAGGCGGGAAAATTCAATGTTGTCCGATTTCAATGAAATTGGGGTCCAGATAGATATTGATGTTGCGACTTCAAAACCGATGTTGAAAATTGTTTGCTGACCGCTATTTACAAAATGATATCTCGACTTCAAAACTGGTGTCGAAAGCGGTCCTTAGCAAGAACGTTTTTTGTCTTTTTTGTCAAAAAAGCCCAACAAAGAAATCAGAAAAACATGATCAGACTTGAAATACAATTCAAGATATTTGTGGTTTAAGAGCTATGAAAGATTTTTAAGGGGTTTCTTTCAGTGTGCTCCTTAGAAATTTCCAATCTGTAGTATGGCAGCGGATTTCACATCGCATGTACCCTTCCGAGGGGGGGGGGTTTCAAAAAAATTATTTTTTAGCTCACCTGACCTAAAGCTGTTGACATTACTTGGCGTCCTTCGTCCGGCCGTCGTCCGTCTGTTGAACTTTCACATTTTCATCTTCTCCTCTAAAACCACTGAAGCAAATTCAACCAAACTTTACAGGAATGATTTATGGAAGGGCCTTTACAAAGATTGTTCATTTCGTTTGGATCCGACAAAAAACATGGCCGCCAGCGCGGAACTTAGGTTTAACATAGGACCCTATGGGGAAAATCACATTTTCATCTTCTCCTCTGAAACCACTGAAGCAAATGCAATTAAACTTTACAGGAATGATGTATGGAAGGTCCTTTACAAAGATTGTTCATTTCGCTGTGATCGGACAATAACATGGCTGCCAGCACGGAACTTAGGTTTAACATTGGACCCTAAGGGGAAATTTTCATCTTCTCCTCTGAAACCACTGAAGCAAATTCAATCAAACTTTACAGGAATGATAAATGGAAGGTCCTTAACAAAGATTGCTCATGTCGCTTTGTTCTAACAAAAAACATGGCAGCCAGCGCGGAACTTCAGGTTTAACATAGGACCCTATGGGGAAAATAACATTTTCATCTTCTCCCCTGAAACAATTGAAGCAAATTCTATCAATCTTTACAGGAGCGATGTATGGAAGGTCTATACAATGATTGCTCATTTCGCTTTGATCTTACAAAGACATGGCTGCCAGCGCAGAACTTAGGCTTAACATAGGACCCTATGGAAAAAAATCACATTTTCATCTTCCCCTCTGAAACGACTGAAGCAAATTCAATCAAACTTTACAGGACTGTCGAAGTATGGAAGGTCCTGTACAAAGATTGCTCACTTTATTCCAACCAACCTTATAGGAATGATGTACTAAAGATCCTGTACAAAGATTGATACAATGTAATTTTGTTTCAATTCGACTAAAAAATATTGCCGCCAGCGTGGAACTTAATTACATTTAACATTTTACCCTATGGGAAAAGTCATATTTTAATCTTCTCCTCTGAAACTGCTGAAGCAAATTCAACCAAACTTTGCTGGAATTATGTATGGAAGGTCATTAACAAAAATTGCTCATTTAGTTACAATCAGATAGAAAACATGGCGGCCAGCAGGGAACATAGTTGGACCCTATGGGAAAGTCACATTTTCATCTTCTCCTCTGAAACCAATGAAACAAAATCAACAAAACTTGACAGGAATGATGTACAGAAGGTATTTTACAAGAAATGCTCATTTCATTTCGATCTGACAAATAACAAGACCTCCAGTGCAGAACATAGTTTAACATTAAAGCCAGGTACATGTATGTGAAAACCATACTTTCATTATCTTCTCTGAAACTATGAAACTATGAAGCAAATTTAACTAAACTGCATTGGAGTGATGTATTGAAGGTCTTTTGCAAAGATTACTCATTTCAATAGGATCATGAAACACTGGAGAACATAACTAAAGATTAGACCCATTGATAAAAAACATCTTTTTTTGGTCATGCATGGCATAGACAAAGCATTTTGTCAGGTGAGCGATACAGTCTCAGTCTCTGAGCCTCTAGTTTTAATTTCCGCGGTCGACATTCTGTAATCATATCATGCTGCACTCGGCGTAGCCCTTTATTGTTGTAAGGCCAAGTGTGTTCATATTTGATATGTATATGCATTGGGTCCTAGCAGAATGTTACATAAAAGAATTAGGTCACTTTGACCTTGACCTTGAAGATCAAGGTAACATAATGGATTTTTTTTGTGTAAATTCTTGTCCTGGGCAAAACTTTTTTGTTATAAGGCCAAGTGTGATAATATTTGGTATGTATATGCATTAGATCGTGGCAGAGTGTCACTGTGACCTTGACCTTGAAGATCAAGGTAACATAATGGATTTTTTTTTTGTAAATTCTTGTCCTGGGCAAAACTTTTTTGTTATAAGGCCAAGTGTGATAATATTTGGTATGTATATGCATTAGATCGTGGCAGAGTGTCACTGTGATCTTGAACTTGAATGTCAAGGTCAAATTATGATTTTTTTGGGAACTCTTGTCCTGGGCAGAACTTTTTTTGTCTTAAGGCCAGGTGTGTTCATATTTGGTATGTATATGCATTCGGTCCTTGCAGAGTGTGCATTAAAGAATTTACTTTTACCTTAACCTTCAATATCTTGGTCAAAAAATTGATTTCTTTATGGAACTCTTGTCCTGGGCAGAATTTTTTTGTCTTAAGGCCAGGTGTGTTCATATTTGGTATGTATATGCATTCGGTCCTTGCAGAGTGTGCATTAAAGAATTTACTTTTACCTTGACCTTCAATATCTTGGTCAAAAAATTGATTTCTTTGTGGAACTCTTGTCCTGGGCAGAATTTTTTTTCTAAGTGCCAGGTGTGTTCATATTTTGGTATGTATATGCATTCGGTCCTAGCTGAGTGTCACATAAAAGAATTTGGTTATTTCCACCTTAACCTTGAAGATCTTGGTCACATAATTGATTTTTTTTAGGGAATTCTTGTTCTGGGCAAACTTTTCTTATACGACCGCAAAAATTTTTGCGGTCGTATAATGGTATGGTGCTGTCGTCGTCGTCGTCGTTGTCTGTAGACACTTTTGTTTTTGGTCAATAACTTAAGTTCCAGTAGATCAATCCTGATGAAATTTTAAGACAATGTTCCTGGGCACAAAAGGAAGGCTTGGCTAAGTTTTGGTCATTGTGGCTCCTCCCTTTTTCAAAAAGGGGCCAAAAAGGGTTAAATTTGATGTTTTCACATATCTGATTGTAGAATCTTTATTATTTATCGGATTTTGATGGGGTTTCTTTCAGTGTCCTCCTGAGGAAATTTGCAATCAGAAGTATGCCAACAGATTTTACGTGGCATGTACCGTTCTTGAGATAAATGGGGGCCAAAAGGGGCGAATTTCAAAAATTTTAATTTTTTTATTTTTAGTCCGATTTTGATGCAGTTTTTTGCAATGGATTCCTTATGAAAAATTAACATAGAGCTGCACCATCAGATTTTTGATAACTTGTTTCTTTTCCAAGCTGTGAGGGCCCAATAGGGCAAAAATTGCAAACATGCGTATTACCTAAAATTTTTATTTCATCAGATTTCAAAGGGATTTTTTTCTTTAGATTCCTCTCATTGTAGGCTTTCAGTAGTATGTCATCAGATTTGGTGTAACTCTTACTGTTTCCGAGTTATAAGGGGTCAAAGAGGCCAAAATATATGTGAAATCTTTATTTTTCATCAGATTTTGAAGGAATTTTTTTTCTTTATATCCCTCTCTAAGTGAGCTTTCAGAGGTAATTCAATGGATTTGACGTAGTTCTTACCGCTTTTTGAGCCAAAAGGGGTTAGAGGGGACAAACATTAGAAATATATATGAAATCTTTATTTTTCATTTGATTTTGATGGGATTTTTATCTTTGGAGTATTCTCATTGTAAGCTTTCAGTAATATGGCTATTGTGGGTCAAAGGGGCCAAATTGTAATATTTCAAAATATGTGAAATCTTTATTTTTCATTGGATTTCAATCCGAGTGTTTTTTCTTTGGATTTCTCTTGATGTAAGATTTTAATTGGTAGTCAACAGAATTTCTAAGCTCTTATGATATCCTAGTAATAAGGGAATAAAAGGGCTAATTTTTATTTTCACGAGTTTGTGTCCAGTTAATTTATGTGTCAATGTCCTTATTGTGTCCAGCAAATTACTGTGTCCACATTCATTTTAGTTTACACTTGTTCAAATTTCAGTGGTCGACATGCTGCGGTCGTATCCTGCTGAGCTCGGCGTAGCCCTTTATTATCATAAGGCCAAGTGTGTTCATGTTTGGTATGTATATACATTTGATCCTAGCAGAGTGTTGCATAAAAGAATTAGGTCATGGAGACCTTGAGCTTGAATGTCAAGGTCAAATAATTGATTTTTGTAGGGAACTCTTGTCCTGGGCAGAATTTTTTGTCTTAATGCCAAGTGTGTTCATATTTTGTATGTATATGCATTCATTCCTGGCTAAATGTCGTATAAAAGAATTAGATCCCTTTGACCTTGACTTTGAATGTTAAGGTCACATAATGGATTTTATAGTGAATGTTTGTCCTGTGCAGAACTTTTTTGTAATAAGGCCAAGTGTGTTCATATTTGGTATGTATATGCATTGGGTCGTGGTAGAGTGTTGCATAAAAGAATTAGGTCACTGTGACCTTGAATGTCAAGGAATTCTTGTCCTTGGAAGAACTGTTTTTGTCTTAAGGTCCAGTGTGTTTATATTAGGTACGTAACTATATGCATTTTGTTGTGGCGGAGTGTCGCATAAAAGAATTAGGTCACGGTGACCTTGACCTTGTATGTCAATGTCAAATAGTTGTTTTTAGGGAATTCTTGTCCTGGGCAGAACTGTTTTCTTAAGGCTAAGTGTGTTCATATTTGGTATGTATATATGCATTGGGTCGTGACCGAGTGTATTTTTCAAGATTTAGGTCAGTGTGACCTTGAACCATAAGTGAGCCATAGCTAAGATGAATTAATTGCTTCATATAAAAAGCCTTTAGGGGTGTACCTCATCCAATATTCAAGTTAGGGGTGTACCTCATCCAACATCCAAGTTAGGGGTGTACCTCATCCAACATTCAAGTTAGGGGTGTACCTCATCCAACATTAATCAAGTTAGGGGTGTACCTCATCCAACATTCAAGTTAGGGGTGTACCTCATCCAACATTCAAGTTAGGGGTGTACCTCATCCAACATCCAAGTTAGGGGTGTACCTCATCCAACATTCAAGTTAGGGGTGTACCTCATCCAATATTCAAGTTAGGGGTGTACCTCATCCAACATTCAAGTTAGGGGTGTACCTCATCCAACATCCAAGTTAGGGTGTACCTCATCCAACATCCAAATTAGGGGTGTACCTCATCCAACATTCAAGTTAGGGGTGTACCTCATCCAACATTCGAGTTAGGGGTGTACCTCATCCAACATTCAAGTTAGGGGTGTACCTCATCCAACATTCAAGTAAGGGGTGTACCTCATCCAACATTCAAGTTAGGGGTGTACCTCATCCAACATTAAAGTTAGGGGTTTACCTCATCTAACATACTGGGCCCTTAAACTGCCTCAAACATATGTAATCCTTTCTAACGATAACATGAATTAGTTGATACATATGAAGGGAGACATCAGATTTAGTTGACTTAACAATTCTAGTTTTGTCCGTGTTGTTCATCTGTGTGTGTGTCCTCAGTTTTTTCCTGTCCCGTACTCATGTGGTGTCATTGTTTATTGGTGTTTCCCATGTTACCGTTGCCCCTGTACTGTTCGTTTTTTGACTGACAGTTCGGTTCTCCAATACTTTAAGCTAAATTTGTCCAAGCGGTTAAACTTGTAATACTGTTGGACATAAAACATGTAATATGCAATTCCCTTTATTTGTGTTTGCTTTCTTATCCATATATCAATAGTTGTCTTTCTGTTTATAGGTACATGTTCCAATCACAAGATATGAAAAGTTTGATATGGAGGTGTTACAGTTGGCAAAATCATCAGAATTTGCAAATGAAAGGAATGATTTTATAAACTTTGCAGGTTTCTTGAATACAGTATGTCACTTGAAAACCAAATTTCATAGAAGATTTTGTGAAGATATTGAGAATGTAAGAAGATATGGAGACAGACAATGTAATATTTGTGGAATACAAGGAATTGGAAAGACAACTTCACTTATATATAGTTTGCTGGAGTATAGGAGCAAAAACAGAGACAATGATGTGAATTACTTTGATTTGAAAATAATTGCTGCAAGAGATGAGAATTTGCACAAATTTAGTCTTTATGTTAACAAAATAGACCAAAATCACTGTGTGATACTTGATCATGTTACAATTTTCAACTGTGACCTTGTACAGAAAATAAAAGCAATTATCAAAGATGATGTCAAAGTGATATTGATCGAGACAGGGTTCACAGCCAGTTCAAATTCTCATGTGCTTTGTTACAAAAACGATCAGCTAGATAAAGAAGATTTTATGTCACTTTGGATGGAAACTTTGCAAAACTTTAGAAGTCGTCATTGCGAAAAAGAATCATTAGCTGTGAAAGGTGAGGAAGTGTATGATCGCTTTTCAAGGTCGTTTATAATGACACCAGGTCTTTTTCAGTTTGTATGGAGATCAATGTATATAGAAGGTCACAGTCTCCTTGGCACTCTCTTGCGTTTTAAGAAAAAAATGGAGAACACTATACACGAGTTTTCTTTGATGGAGAGTGATAGTAATCTTTTTCCTAAGTTCATTCTTCACACTCGTGTTCTACTACATTTCCTTCCCAAGGATGGCGTCTATGTATTGAAACTTGAACAGTTTGACAAGCTGGTGGTGGCAATCAATGTTTTTGATATAAATATGAAAACTTTTACAAAAGATGATGAGATAGCAGATCTAGATGTAGTGGAATTGGGTTTGAAAGAGGGAGATGAGTATGTTGTAATAAGGCATCTGGTCCCTGAAGTAGCAGAGTACTGGAAAGAAAAACTTCCATGTATCTGGGAATCAGTTATAGATTTGGTCCATTTCAATCAGCTTCTTAAGACTGTGTTCTGGAATGGTCGTCCAAGAAGAGAAATTGAAAAACTGATTGTTAAGTTCCAACAAAGTAATGACGTGGTAATTGTTCCATATTTATATAAGAACACCACCAGTATTTACACCCCATCTAGTTCTGAATGTAGATTGCCACAAGCTAAACATGCAGCTTTTTTGTTCGGAAAAGTAAAATTCTTTGAAGTTGACCTTGACTCATTAGCACATTTTCAGACAAACTTCACAGGTCATGAGAAAAATGTAGCTAAATGTGCCATGTGGATAAAACAGAGACATAGCACAGACTCATTTCTGTTATATCCTACAACAAACCTGATTGGTGTAGATTATTTTGTTTACTTTATTGAAGATGAATTCCATTCTTCAGATGGATGCTCTCCAGCAAAACAGCAAAAACGGAGACATATTATTTTTCTTGTTCAAGTTGCAACAGGAGAGTCACATGGTGGGGAGTCATTTGGACGAGCCTTCAACATTGTACAAGATGTATTTGCCGACATAGATATTGTCATTCATATTGTGATTATTTGTGCTAGAAAACAGGATGATTGTTTCCCATTAACAAAATGTCACTTTGAATATGTGACAGTTATAAATCTTGCAAGCAAAGAAAATTTAAAAGCTATATCAAGAGGAATAGACAGCTATCTTTTACACAAATTTTTAGTGAAATTAGGTAGTTACAGTCAGACCTAGTCTAAATGACACTTGGGTGTAAAAGGCACCAGCTTATAGTGAACACTAAATTAGTATATATATATATAACATGTATAATCCCCAAGTGCCTTTTCGTATGTTTTGAACTTCTACATTGCAGGCACTGCCTTGAACATGAGGGTAGTGTGTTTCTCAACCAAATCACCATTAACATGTACCCTGTCGTTAAAGGAGATTTTTTTTACCAATTGGAAGACATGACACTGCATTAAAATAATTATAATAAGAAAATCAAACCTGTGATTAATCATAAGTAAAACATTCACATAAAAGAGATTCAAACTACAGGCGCACTAAAGCAAAAATCATTCTTCATTTTTAGCTCACCTGGCTATGCCAGGATGAGCTTTTGCCATCACTTGGCGTCCGTCGTCCGTCTGTCCGTTGTAAACTTTTTATTCAAAGATCTTCTCCTCTGCAACCCACTGGGCATATTGGAACGAAACTTGGTCACAATGGTTCTTGGGTGTTCCCCTTTAAAAATTTATCCGGCAGGTCCGCACCTCATCCAAGATGTCAGCCAGCGGGGAACATTGTTTAACATTGGACCCTATGGAAAACACATTCAAAGATCTTTTTCTCAAAAACTACCAGTCCAATTGGAACCAAACTTATTCACAATGGTCCTTAGATGGTTCCTTCCATAAACGGTATTCAGCAGGTTAGTACCTCATCCAAGATGGCCGCCAGCGGGGAACATAGTTTAACATTGGACCCTATAGAAAACACTTTCATAGATCTTCTCAGAAACTACCAGTCCAATTGGAACCAAACTTAATCACAATGGTCCTTAGATGGTCCCTTCCATAAAAGGTATCCGGCAGGTCCGTAATTCATCCAAGATGGCCACCAGCGGGGAACATAGTTTAACATTGGACCCTATAGAAAACACATTCAAAAGATCTCAGAAACTACCAGTCCAATTGGAACCAAACTTAGTCACAATGGTCCTTAGATGGTCCTTTCCTAAAAAGTTATCCGGCAGGTCGGTACTTCATTAAAGATGGCCGCTAGCGGGGAACATAGTTTAACAATTTGACCCTATGGAAAATACATTGAAAGATCTTCTCAGAAACTACCAGTCCAGTTGGAACCAAACTTTGTCACAATGGTCCTAAGATGGTCATTTCAAAAAAAGGTATCCGGCAGGTCCGTACCTCATCCAAGATGTTGGCCAGCGGGGAACATAGTTTAACATTGGACCCGATGGAAAACACATTGAAAGATTTTCTTCTCAGATACTACCAGTCCAATAGGAACAACACTTAGTCACAATGGTCCTTAGATGGTCCCTTCCAAAAAAGGTATCCGTCAGGTCCGTACCTCATTAAAGATGGCCGCCAGAGGGGAACATAGTTTAACATTGGACCCTATGGAAAACACATTCAGAGATCTTCTTCTCAGAAACTACTAGTCCAATTTGAACCAAACTTTGTCACAATGGTCCTTAGATGGTCCCTTCCAAATAAAGGTATCCGGCAGATCCATACCTCATCCAAGATGGTGGCCAGCAGGGAACATAGTTTAACAGTGAACCCTATCGGAAGACACATTCAAAGATCTTCTTCTCAGAAACTACTTATTCAATTGGAACCAAACTTAGTCACAATGGTCCTTAGATGGTCCCTTTCAAAAAAGGTATCCTGCAGGTCAGTACGTCATCTAAGATGGCTGCCAGCAGGGAACATAGTTTAACATTGGACCCTATGGAAAACACATTGAAAGATCTTCTCAGAACCTACTAGTCCAATTGGAACCAAACGTAGACACAATGGTCCTTAGATGGTCCCTTCCAAAAAAGGCATCCAGCAGGTCTGTACCTCGTCCAAGATGGCTGCAAGGGGGGAACATTATTTAACATTGGACTCGTGAAAAACACATTCAAAGATCTTCTCAGAAACTACCAGTCCAATTGGAACCAAACTTCGTCACAATGGTCCTTAGGTGGTCCCTTCCAGAAAAGGTATCCAACAAATCTATACGTCATCCAAGATGGCTGCCAGTGGGGAACATAGTTTAACATTGGACCCTAGGGGAAAACACATTCAAAGATCTTTTTCTCTGAAACTACTAGACCACTTGGAACAAAACTTAGTTACAATGGTCTTTAGATGGTCTCTTCCAAAAGGTTAGCTTCTAATCTTACCATATATTTATAGGGATTTTGTCTCATGTACATTTACTCCATATCACTTTATTCATATTGTTGACATGGAAACTAGACGAGAAAATTGAAATTTTAGATTAATTAGTATACTGCTACATATTTTGTTAGTTTCAGCAATATGCGTGAACTAGATTGTAAGGGGAAATCTGCCTAATTTAATTTTTGGAAAGATGGTGGGCTGTAATGGATGGTAGAGCTTTCAGTTGCCATGGAAACCAAACCAGACAACTAAAATTTTAGAAACTAGAGGCTCAGAGACTGAGCTTGTATCACTCACCTGACAAAATGTTTCCATGGCTAAAAAAATGATGTTTTTACCAATGGGGTCTAATGTTAAGCTATGTTCTCCATTACACCCATGTTTTTTTTTTTTTGTCTGATTATATTCAAATGAGTAATTTTTGCAAAGG
>MJUU01049998.1:39702-69379 GCA_002080025.1 Modiolus philippinarum
ATTCAACATTGTCCGATTTCAATGAAATTTGGTTTCCAAATAGGTATTGATGTCACAACTTCAAAACTGATCTTGAAAAATTGTTCGCTGATTGCCATTTTCAAAATGGCCGCCAAAAAAGGCGGGAAAATTAAACATTGTCCGATTTCAATGAAATTTGGTTTCCAAATAGAAATTGATGTTGCGACTTCAAAACCGATGTTGAAAATTGTTCATTGACCGCCATTTACAAAATGATGTCTCGACTTAAAAACTGGTGTTGAAGGTGGTCCTTAGCAAGAATGTTTTTGTCAAAAAAGCCCAACAAAGAAATATAGGAAAACATCAGACTTTAAATACAGTTCAAGATGTGTGATTTTTGACGAGCTACCAAAGTTTGTGGGACTGAAGTTCAAATGTATAACTTACAATGTTAGCTTGATTGTGGCAACTGAAAGCCAGGTGAGCGATACAGGCTCCTGGGAGCCTCTGGTTCAATATTGGAGCGAAATGAGTAATTCTGTTAAGGACCTTTAGTACATCATTCTTGTAATGTTTGGTTCAATTCAATGCTTCGGTGTTTTCAGAAGAGAAGATGAAAATATGATTTTCCCATAGGGTCCAATGTTGAACTATGTTCCATGCTGGCGGCCATGTTTTTATCAGATCGAAACAAAACGAGCAATCTTTGTAAAGGACCTTCCATACATCATTCCTGTAAAGTTTGGTTGAATTTGCTTCAGTGGTTTCAGAGGAGAAGATGAAAATGTGATTTTCCCATAGGGTCCAATGTTAAACCATGTTCCGTGCTGGCGGCCATGTTTTTCGTTGGATCGGAGGGATATGAGCAATCTTTGTTAGGGACCTTTAGTACATCATTCCTGTAAAGTTTGGTTGAATTTGCTCAGCTGTTTCAGTTTAGAAGATGAAAATGTGATCTTCCCGGGGTGCAATGTTTATCCCTGTTCCATGCTGGCGGCCATTTTTTTTTGTCTGACCGGAATGAAATGAGCACCCTTTGTTAAGGACCTTCAGTACATCATTCCTGTAAAGTTTGGTTGAATTTGCCTCAGCTGTTTCAGAGTAGAAGATGAAAATGTGATCTTCCCGGGGTGCAATGTATCCATGTTCCATGCTGGCGGCTCTGTTTTATGTCGGATCGGAATGAAATGAGCACTCTTTGTTAAGGACCTTAGTAGTGAATCTCGTCTCCACGGGCCCATAGGGTCTGTGCTAAATTTCAATTATTACCCCTTTAGGATGCCTCTGCCGATCCAACCCCAAGCCTCTACATCTGCTAATTCATTGTAATCTGGTATCGTGTGTTGTCCCATTTGCTGTTGAGATATATCTTCTCCAATACAAATAAAATAACAAACGAATATCAGTTCTATATTTTATTTTCCTCGTAATGAAGCAAGCATGGGTCGGGGAGCCATCCTCATGCTGCCTGTACAATTCAAAATCCACATGGTCTAGTGCTGAAGTCGTCCATGGCAACTCTTTTGTCGAAAACGACCCTGTAGTCTTTATTTTGATTCACAGTTAGTAATCTTTGCTTATCCCTTGCTATCTTGTAATCGTCTTTTACGGTCTTCACGGAATCCCTGTTGTTTGTGATCATATCCCTTATGGTGTCGTAGTTGATCGTGAGGGCGTTCTTGTAGTTAAGAGTGATTCCACGCACTTTACATATGGTCGTATTTCCAAATTTGTCGGGTGTGGCTAATTTGTAGGCATAGTTCTTCGGTCCTCCAGTCACGAACTCTGTAATTTTGTTGTTTGGTACTTCGCCCGTAAGATCTCCCAAGTAGTCTCCTAACTCGGGTCTCCATTCTCGAGATCGAGATGTATAAACGATGGAATCGGTGTCGGCGTATAGGGCGCGGGTGTTCATCTTCTCCAGATAACTGTACAACTTCAGTCTCGCTAGTTGGTCGTATAAGCGGCTATCACCACATTGGTGCTTTCAAATTCCTCGACAAACTCGTCTTTATACTGATATCTCATTTCTACCATTTCATTGCTGACAAAATTAATACCCATGACGGAATTTGGTCACTGGTTAAAATGTCGAAGTATTCTGCAGGATCACACACGTGTTTGATTTTGGGTAGGTTGCTTCTCTGTCCGAATTTACCCCAGAAACTATAATTTTGCTAAAGCTCGTAATCCCGGGTTCTTCTTAATATTGTTGTAATCGCGAAGAATACCCTCTTTTTCGTGGTACTCTCTTATATAGTTCTGTTTATCTTCTTCAGATTGACACCATTCTGGCCAGCCACTGGCTTCCTGCTTCATTTTTAAGAAGGTATTCACGTATTCGGTGAAAAGTCCTCCAGTTTTTGTTGTTTGGTCATATTGTTCCGTGTCAAAGTTCCACACTTCATAAATCCTATCTATCTGATATCCATTTTCCAAAGCTTTCTTGACCTCGTCTATCACCCAAGTTCCAGTCAGTGCTCGTTGCTCGTCAGTATGCTCACACGGTGTCTGTTGATGAGTTTCGGCACAAGTTTTACACAACGTAAACAGTAACTTGTTATTGGTTTTCGACGGGAGAACTGGGATGTAGAGTCCTCTAGGTGGGATGACTTATTGAGTCCTTCGTATTGCTGTATATTTTGAAAATTATCCGTGATGATCTCAGGATGTCCAACGGGGATCTTGCCGGTCTTGTTGATGTAAGGATACAGCGAGGTGACGTCTGCATACGATGTTTCCTGGTCCTGCTCATACAGTTTAAATGCTTCGGTACGTCCACCAAAAAAGGCGTCTCTTGGTTCTACGGGAGGAACTATGACATTTTGATCCACAAATCTTTTATAGTAGTCGTTTTCTTGAACTTCTCGGTCGAACTCACATTCCCATTTGCCAATGTACGTGTAGCCTTGTTTTTCCAAATATCGTTTCTTCTCCAACGTGCATTGATGAAGATCACCCATAGTCATGCCGTTGACCGGGTTGACTGTACAGGCACTATAACAGTGTAAACAACCGTGCCAGAACGTCCCGTTGAACTCCAATACGTATTTCCCGTTTTCGTTCTCGTAGTAACCGTCCACTTTATAGGGTCCGATTTGTTTTTCCCCTCCATTTCTTGCATGATGTATGTTGACTCCTTCTGTTGCCGACATGTATTTGATCCATTGCATGGCCTTGATGGAATGATTTTCCTCCGGACGGTATCCATGAGCTGGAATAATACGGATGGTATCGGACTGGAAAAATTTCTTTCTGAATACCAAGTTGCATGCTGATGCTATCGTGATACATTGTTGGAACGGGTCAATTCCTCTATGTCCATCGGTGGGTGTCATCTCCAGAAACAGTTGTCTGAATGTTATGCATGCTCTCCTCACGATGTCTACGTCCGAGCGACAGTAACCCAATAGTTTCTCTGTGAAATTGAATCTTTGTTGGTAATTGGTCTCGTACCATTGTAAAAAAGTAGCTCTCTTTTCAGGTTTCATGACGTCTGGGTTGTAGTAGTGTATGTCCGGTAAATGGTCGGGTACGACGGATTGGTTTTCTTTCCTATTAAATAAATGCGGGAAATATCCTTTCTTCAGCTCGGTCAATCCAAACATCTTGGGCAGTTCGGCTTAAGCCACAGGTAAAAAATTGATTGAGTTTATCATCCAAATGCGACATCCGGGGACCTCGATGTACATGTTCTTGATTCCGTTTGCTTTGATCACGGGTTTCACTCCATGTTGATACAAATACCCTAGTATGGGTAACGAATCGTAGCCTTTGAAGTTGTGGGCGATGACGGTAGCTCCTTGGTTGTTTACGGATAATAACCAATTGCAAAACTGTTCGGTGGTATTGGGACCGGCAAATACCAAATCGTTTTTTCAACAAGTCTGACTGGTACTGTTTTTATCGACGGGTCGATCCAGGCATGTCAAACAGACCTTCTGTACACATATATTAGGCTGGTGCTCGGAAACTCCACACTTCATGGATTTGCAATTGGTTTGCGTTGTCGTCGGGCGAGTATCCTTGATTGCATTGTATCTTGGCGTCTTGAGTCCATTCGAAATCGAAGAAAATATCAGCCTGTTTCTTTTGTTCATTGTTGTTATTCACGGGTAGCATTTAACACTGATGTCCGGTTGGATAATAATCTTTACGGTATGGCAGTAAGTGTTTCCACAGGTATGATCTCCATATCTTTTGTTCACGGTTTGTCCACAGGTGGTGCACTTGTCACAGTAACTTCGGTAATTAGTTATTTGTTACCACTGGGTCGATGCCTCTGCTGGTGGACTGTTAGTCCCCGAGGGTATTCACCAGCCCAGTAGTCAGTACTTCGGTGCTGACCCGAAAACCGATTTTATTTCGAACCTTGCAATATCTAAATTTTTGTAAATTTTGTTGAAAACTAAGGAGTATCTCCCTCATGCAAAGCTCTGTCCTTGGCTGATTTTGGCTTTACATTTAGATCATATTAGGTATTTGTTCTCTATCAGTTTTTTAACATATTTGATTTTATGGTCTTCCAAACGTTTAGATTTTATCTGCACTGAACAGACATAAGTTGTCGAAATGCGCATATACAGAAAATAAATTCACAGTAACTTCGGTAATTAGTTATTTGTAGTAGGTAGTGCACGTCGAGTTTCCCGATTGCGTCTTTTTGTGTAGTTCGAAACACGTTGAGCTTTTGAGGTATTGCCCGCAGTTTTCACAGGGTATCCAGTCATCTTTGCTCTGAGTATGAACCTTTCTGCAGTAGTGGCATATGTCGTTGCATTTGTTTTCTTCTTTATGATCGTACCCCTTTTCACAGTCAGAACAGAAGTAGACGCGACCCAAAAAAGCAGCCATACTAGTAATGACGTCGTAGTGGTTGTCATGGTAGTATAAATAGATTTTCTTCTCGGCTTCGGGTCCATGATATATGATTCCGTTGAAATGCTCACTGGATATTACATGTATTTGATGTTCCGATAGAACTGATTGGAATCGTTTGATTTCGTCGATGCCGCATAGTTGTAGAGGTACTCCAGCTTTTTCGTGTAATCTAATGCCAATTCCTTCTGGATGTACTTTCCATGTTTGATGGAGCTCCACTGTTCGTGTCCGTCAATTTTGGCTATTGCCGTAACGATGGCTCTGGCACAGCATAGGTCGTCTTTGTTTTTTATCTGGATAATACATCTTTCTTTTTTTCCTTCAGGAACCTCTCGGTGTCGACATATGTACACCTTTTTCTGGTACCACCTACGGGAAGACGGACATGTGTAATCTCGATTCTCAAACTTTCGTCTAACACAAACTATTCGTTGGATTGTAACACTCGCTCAAATTCATCTAATAGTAGGTCACCTGTCACCTGACCCATTTGCATAAACGGTAGTCTGATGGGAAAATCTAAATCTCCATAATAACTTGTACCAAATCTTCCTTCTGCATGTTCTCAGTCACCTTCACCAAAATGGAGTTAAACAGACTCTGTAGATTTTTCATTATATTATATCTTCCAAATGTTTAGATTTTATCTGCACTGAAGAGACATAAATTGTCGAAATGCGCATATGCAGAATCAAAATTCACAGTAACTTCGGTATTTAGTTATCTGGAACATTCTGAACGTTCAATTCCTTGAACGTGACTCTGTACTCTGTCGATTCGGTGTTGAATCTTGGTATAATTTTCCCGCTTTGTTTAGTGATGGTATAATACTGTTCGGGTTGAATGATGTCTATGCTGGGTTCACTTGACAACCCTGCACCAATCTGGTGTTTCTCTTTTAAATGGTGTACAAGTCTGTCATTTCTTCTGTACACAAGTCCACACACATTACACTGATGAGGGGTTGGATTGTTGTGTTTCTTCTCGTGTCTTTTTAAATTATCCCAGTTAGTAAAACGTTTTTCACA
Organism: Modiolus philippinarum; assembly: GCA_002080025.1. NCBI lineage: Eukaryota > Metazoa > Mollusca > Bivalvia > Mytilida > Modiolidae > Modiolus > Modiolus philippinarum. The sequence goes on from MJUU01049998.1 coordinate 45,573, forward strand.
TATTCCGCACGTAAAGGTATTGTGATGTTTATTCTGACGGTGATGCCCCAACAAGTGGCTTTTCTTGACAAAGGTTTCCTGACAGTATTCGCATGTATGCATCTGTAAAAGGTAATAAACATCCAGGATCTGAACAGAGCCATTCAATGAAAACAGGAAGCCTGTACAAGATGTCCAGAACTGTCCCTAACCACCAGACTGAAAGAAAACGTCAACCACTAAGACGAATGAAAACAGCAAGACTCTATAAGATGTCTAGAATTGTGCCTTATTGTATGACTGAGAGAAGTCAACCACTGAGACCAAATTGCGGAATATGCCACCAAACCTTTAGTCGCCGAGACAATCTCAAACGACACATGAATACACATAAAATCAAGCCCAACAGGTTTCGTTGTAAAAAATGTAGAATTCCAAAAATTAGTGGTCTTTGACAATTTCAAGAAATTCACCAAATTTGGAATCAATTATTTTGGAAATCCAATTGGTGAAAATGATTGAACTTATCAAAACAAATGCTAACAGTTTGGTTGCCAGGTAGAATTCCAAAAAATATGTGGTCTTTGACACTTTCAGAACCACCAGTATGAAATAAAACGTCAACCACTGAGACAAATGAAAACAGCAAGACTCTATAGGATGTCTAGAATTGTGCCTTACATGAATACACATAAAATCAAGCCCAACAGGTTTCGTTGTGAAAAATGTAGAATTCTAAAAATTAGTGGTCTTTGACAATTTCAGGAAATTTACCAAATTTGGAATCAATTATTTTGGAAATCCAATTGGTGAAAATGATTAACCTTATCAAAACAAATGCTAAAAGTATGGTTGCTAGGTAGAATTCCAAAAAATAAGTGGTCTTTGAGACTTTCAGGATATTTACCAAAATTGAGATCACATTTTCGAATTCTAAGATTTCAGAATTTTTTTTTTCCAAATACTTGCCAAAATATAAGATTTTATGACAAAATGTCCAAAAATATCAGTCTTCGACATTTTCAGGAAATTTACCAAAGTGGGAACCGGAATCAAAATACTGAAAGCTTATTGCGCATCTACAGACTATATTTTTTACGAAAGGATATGGAGTAAATAAACGTGACACCATAACACATATGGTAACTCCAACTGCAAAAATTTAATGAGCTGTATGGCCATTTCGGAAATTAATTCCTCATCAGCAGCACTAGAACCAAAAAACAAAGGAAATCCATAATTTCAAAAAATGTTTAAAATGCATAAAACCATACGAAATCGGAATAATTAGTAATATCAAATATAGATCAGGACAAAAATAGGACGGGGGAGTTATATGCAACAATTTTGCAACAAAATTAAATCCATAAATCCAAAAATGTAGGATGAGTTTGCATCGCATGCCATATGTGTCACAATCCACATTTTGTGGTCTTTGTCAAATCGCCATCTTGGGACCGCTTGTTTGCATCAAGATAAATATCAAAAATCCGAAAGCTTATTGCGCATCTACAGACCATATGCAACAATTCTACAACAAAATTAAAAACCTAAATCCAAAAATGAAGGAGGAGTTCTCGTCGAATGCCACATGTGTCAAAATGGACATCTTGATCCTCTTGTTTGCACCAAGACCAATATCAAAAATCCGAAAGCTTATTGCGTATCTGCAGCATATATGCAACAGTTCTATAACAAAATTAAAACCCTAAATCCAAAAATGTAGAAGGACTTCGTGTCGCAAGAATTTGTGACGGACGGACGGACAGACGGACGAAAGTGCGGGGATAAAAACACGATTAAAACGGAATGTTTGACAAAATAAAACAAAATGTACATAAAGTTATACAAAAACGCAAACTAAAACAAAATTTATACATAATCTTGACAAAAATTGTAAAACAAGATAAAATATATTCATGAGAACACGAAAAAATAACAAAACAAATGTGATAAAATTTGAACAGAATGAAAGTTATATTTAAAAAATACGTACAAAATGTGTAAAACATGTGAAATAAAACTCACAATAGTCATAAAAATATTCAAATTAACAAAACGTGTATTGTATTTTTTTTTTAATGTAACCAAAAGTAAATATTTAAGCAAAAACTTCAAATGGTATTATCAAAAGTTAAAACATGCAAAACAAAATACAAAATGGTTACAAAAATTGTTAAACGAATAAGAAAATAAACAAAACGTGTAAGAAAATTATGAAATTTAAATAGAAAAACAAATAAAAAGGAACATCTTACACATAATTAAACTCATGACTAATGCAATTCATAAAATATATAGAATATGTGAGGCACAAAGTAAAACACTCCTATTATATCGCCTCAGTATGATTCAATAGAATAATCGTTCCGTACACCTTGAAAATAACTCCATCGATCGATTGCATCATCTTCTGGAATATTCGATCTATTAAAAGAAACATAACAATAGAGAAATGAACCGACCAATCAAATTACATGAAATTCAACCAATCAGACGCCGACTTTGTGATAAATCCAGCCAATCAGAACACAGGATAATCGACCAATCACAATGCCCGTAACAAAAATAACCAACCTGTCGTTACAACGCGTCTTACCGTATAAAATCAGACACATCGAGCAACTTTCTCTTTCTGAATCTAACAGCCGAATTGAACAGACGTTCCCAGCGGAAATAAACAGAACAAAGGTAAGTGAATTTAAAGTAAATTTAAATGACAATGTAACTTTACTCGAAGTTTATTTAATATAGTTTTAATTGAACGATAAAGTTATTAAATGATACCAAATAAGTAATCAATAATAATATAATGTAGTAATATAGAAATGTGTATTGATAATTAATAAAATATTATTTTGTAATATAGTAATATTTATTACCTTTTACAGATGCATACATGCGAATACTGTCAAGAAAAGCCATTTGTTGGGGCATCACCGTCAGAATAAACATCACAATACCTTTACGTGCGGAATATGTGAAAAACATTTTACTAACCGGGATAATTTAAAAAGACACGAGAAGAAACGCAACAATCCAACCCTTCATCAGTGTAATGTGTGTGGACTTGTGTACAGAAGAAATGACAGACTTGTACACCATTTAAAAGTGAAACACCAGATTGGTGCAGGGATGCCAAGCGAACCCAGCATAGACATCATTCAACCCGAACAGTATTATACCATCACTAAACAAAGCGGGAAAATGATACCAAGATTTGACATCGAATCGACAGAGTACAGAGTCACGTTCAAGGAACTGAACGTTCAGAATGTTCCAGATATACTGAAAACTATAGAGTCTGTTTGATTCCATTTTGGTGAAGGTGACTGAGAACATGCAGAAGGAAGGTTTGGTACAAGTTACTATGGGGTGTCCAGATTCAGATTTTCCCATCAGACTACCGTTTGTGCAAATGGGTCAGGTGACAGGTGACCTACTATTAGATGAAATTGAGCGAGTGTTACAATCCAACGAACAGTTTGTGTTAGACGAAAGTCTGAGAATCGAGATCACACATGTCCGTCTTTCCGTGGTGGTACCAGAAAAGGGTGTACATATGTCGACACCGAGAGGTTCCTGAAGGAAAAAAGATGTATTATCCAGATAAAAAACAAAGACGACCTATGCTGTGCCAGAGCCATCGTTACGGCAATAGCCAAAATTGACGGACACGAACAGTGGAGCTACATTAAAGATGGAAAGTACATCCAGAAGGAATTGGCATTAGAATTACACGAAAAAGCTGGAGTACCTCTACAACTATGCGGCATCGACGAAATGAAACGATTCCGAGCAGTTCTATCGGAACATCAAATACATGTAATATCCAGTGAGCATTTCAACGGAATCATATATATGGACCCGAAGCCGAGAAGAAAATCTATTTATACTACCATGACAACCACTACGACGTCATTTTTTGGGTCGCGTCTACTTCTGTTCCGACTGCAAAAAGGGGTACGATCATAAAGAAGAACACAAATGCAACGACATATGCCACTACTGCAGAAAGGTTCACACTCAGAGCAAAGATGGCTGGATACCCTGTGAAAACAGCGGGCGATACTTCAAAAGCTCAACGTGTTTCGAACTACACAAAAAGAAGACGCAATCGGGAAACTCGACGTGCACTACCTACTACAAGTGCACCACCTGTGGACAAACCGTGAACAAAAGATATTGAGATCATACCTGTGGAAACACTTACTGCCATACCTGTAAAGATTATTATCCAACCGGACATCAGTGTTATATGCTACCTGTGAATAACAACAATGAACAAAAGAAACAGACTTATATTTTCTTCGATTTTGAATGCACTCAAGACGCCAAGATACAATGCAATCAAGGATCATTCCATCAAGGCCATGCAATGGATCAAATACCTGTCGGCAACAGAAGGAGTCAACATACAACATGCAAGAAATGGAGGGGAAAAACAAATCAGACCCTATAAAGTGGACGGTTACTACGAGAACGAAAACGGGAAATACGTATTAGAGTTCAACTGGAAGTTCTGGCACGGTTGTTTACACTCTTATAGTGCAAGTACAGTCAACCCAGTCAACGGCATGACTATGGGTGATTTTCATCAATGCACGTTGGAGAAGAAACGATATTTGGAAAAACAAGGCTACACGTACATTGGCAAATGGACATGTGAGTTTGACCGAGAAGTTCAAGAAAACGACTGCTTGAAAAGATTTGTGGATCAGAATGTAAAAGTTACACCGTTAGAACCAAGAGACGCCTTTTTGGTGGACGTACCGAAGCATTTAAACTGCATGAGCAGGATCAGGACATATCGTATGCAGACGTCACCTCGCTGTATCCTTACATCAACAAGACCGGCAAGTTCCCCGTTGGACATCCTGAGATACGGATAATTTTCAAAATCTACAACAATACGAAGGACTCATTAAATGTAAAGTCATCCCACCTAGAGGACTCTACATCCCAGTTCTCCCGTCGAAAACCAATAAGAAGTCACTGTTTACGTTGTGTAAAACTTATGCCGAAACTCATCAACAGACACCGTGTGAGCATACTGACGAGCAGAACTTGAGTGATAGACGAGATCAAGAAAACTTTGGAAAATGGATATCAGATAGATAGGATTTATGAAGTGTGGAATTCTGACACGGAACAATATGACCAAACAACAAAAACAGGAAGACTTTTCACCGAATACGTGAATACCTTCTTAAAAATGAAGCAGGAAGCCAGTGGCTGGCCAGAATGGTGTCAATCTGAAGAAGATAAACAGAACTATATAAGAGAGTACCACGAAAAAGAGGGTATTCTTCTCGATTACAACAGTATTAAGAAGAACCCGGGATTACGAGCTTTAGCCAAATTAATGTTGAATAGTTTCTCGGGTAAATTCGGACAGAGAAGCAACCTACCCCAAATCAAATACGTGTGTGATCCTGCAGAATACTTCGACATGTTAACCAGTGACCAAATTCTCGTCATGGGTATTTATTTTGTCAGCGATGAAATGGTAGAAATGAGATATCAAGATAAAGACGAGTTTGTCGAGGAACTGGACGCACCAATGTGGTGATAGCCGCTTATACGACCACCCAAGCAAGACTGAAGTTGTACAGTTATCTGGAGAAGTTGAACAACCGCGCCCTATACGCCGACACCGATTCCATCTTTTATACATCTCGATCTCGAGAATGGAGACCCGAGTTAGGAGACTACTTGGGAGATCTTACGGGCGAAGTACCAAACAACAAAATTCCAGAGTTCGTGACTGGGGGACCGAAGAACTATGCCTACAAATTAACCACACCCGACAAATTTGGAAATACGACCATATGTAAAGTGCGTGGAATCACTCTTAACTACAAGGACGCCCTCACGATCAACTACGACACTATAAATGATATGATCACAAACAACAGGGATTCCGTGAAGACCGTAAAAGACGATTACAAGATAGCAAGGGATAAGCAAAGATTACTAACCGTTCATCAAAATAAAGACTAAAGGATCGTTTATGACAAATGAGTTGCCATGGACGACTTCAGCACTAGACCATATGGATTTTGAATTGTACAGGCAGCATGGAGATGGCTCCCCGACCCATGCTTCCTTCATTACGAGAAAAATAAAATATAGAACTGATATTCGTTTGTTATTTTATTTGTATTAAAGAAGATATATCTCAACAGCAAATGGAAACACAACACACGATACCGGATTAAAATGAATTAGCAAATGTAGAGGCTTGGGGTTGGATCGACAGAGGCATCCGTAAGGGGTAATACTAAGGAGTAAGACAAACAACATAAGGAACGCCTAAAAATGTAAGGGTTCCGGTTAGGGAAAGACAAATAAAGTCAATTGGGGGATACAAACCCAAGAGAGATTAACTATGAATGAGTACAATGAAAAAAATACACAAAATAAAGACGGAGGCATTGGAAAATAAGTAAAGGGAGTTTAATAGGAAAAACAATACAAAGAAAAGCCCTAAAAACAGACGTTTGAGAAATAATGGTACAATACAAAACAAAACAAAAAGTACATAAGAACTAAACGTTAGAGTTAATGAATTGAATGTGTCCAACTCGAAACAACGCCTCCCAGCGTCCCACTACTCTCACACCGCTTCATCACATTTGCGGTGCTCTACATTCAGGACGCTGGAAGACAGGTCTTAAAGTCACGGTTGATTGCACGGGGGATGGAAAATTGAAATTAAACATAGACCCTATGGTCCCGTCGAGACGAGATTCACTACTGACCTTTAATACATCATTCCTGTAAAGTTTCGTTGAATTTGCTTCAGTGGTTTCAGAGCAGAAGATGAAAATGTGATTTTCCCATAGGGTCCAATGTTAAACCTAAATTCCGCGCTGGCGGCTATTTTTTATCGGATCGGAATGAAATGAGCAATCCTTGTAAAGGACCTTGCATACATCATTCCTGTAAAGTTTGGTTGAATTTGCTTCAGCGGTTTCAGGAGAGAAGATGAAAAGGTGAAAAGTAAACGGACAACGGACGACGGACACCAAGTGATGGCAATAGCTCACACTGACCCTTTTGGTCAGGTGAGCTAAAAAAATATTTTTTCTACATTTTATTTCAGCAATATGTATGAACTAGCTAATAAGTAGAACCCCTGCCATTTTTTTTTATTTTGAAAGGGAGTCTCGTAATGTTTTCATTTCAGCAATATGTATTACCTAGATTATAAGGTTAACCCTTGCCCATTTTTTTTTCTGAAAATGTTATTATTGTAGATGACTTACGAGTTGACACACACTTTAGGAACTCAGCTCTTGTATCTTTGATCTCTCATCTGATGATCTGCAGAGAAAAGTAACTATGACGTCCAGAGGATAAATTGGCTAGAATGAATTTTGACTTAAGGAATGGTATAAGAAGAAAAACTAGTCCATATTAGTTAACAAAATTCTTTTCAGTATGTATGTTTTTATATGTTTGAAAGATGAGAAAGTGTTATATGTATGTGGTAATTGCTTTGTTTTTAGCTCACCTGGCGTTCCTAGTCCGTCGTAAACTTTTCATTCAAAGATCTATTCCTCTGCAACCACTGGGCCAATTGGAACCAAAAAAGTCACAATAGTCCTTTAGTGGTCCCCTTTAAAAAATGTATCCGGCAGGTCCGTACCTCATCCAAGATAGCCGCCAGCGGGGAACATAGTTTTAACATTGGACCATATGGGAAAACACATTAAAAGATCTTCTTCTCAGAAACTACTAGTCCAATTAGAACCAAACTTAGTCACAATGGTCCTTAGATGGTCCCTTCCAAAAAAGGTATCCGGCAGGAACGTACCTCATCCAAGATGGCCAGTGAGGAACATAGTTTTAACATTGAATCCTATGGAAACACATTCAAAGAAACTACTTGTCCAATTAGAACCAAACTTGGTCACAATGGTCCTGAGATGATCCCTTCAAAAAAAGGTATTCGGCAGGTCCTTACCTTATCCAAGATGGCCACCAGCAGGGAACATAGTTTTAACATTGGACCCTCTGGGAAACACATTCAAAGATCTTCTTCTCAGAAACTGCTAGTCCAATTAGAAGGAAACTTAGTCACGATGGTCCTTTGATGGTCCCTTCCTAAAAAGGTTTTGGACAGGTTCGTACCTCATCCAAGATGGCCGCCAGCGGGAACACAGATTTAACATTAGACCCTATGAGAAAACACATTCAAATATCTTCTTCTCAGAAACTACTAGTCAAGTTAGATCCAAACTTAGTCACAGTGGTCCTTAGATGGTCCCTTCCCAAAAAAGTATCCGACAAGTCTGTACCTCATCGAAGATGGCCGCCAGGGTGGAACATAGTTTCAACATTAGACCCTATGGGAAAACACATTCAAATATCTTCTTCTCAGAAACTGCTAGTCCAATTAGAACCAAACTTAGTCACAATGGTCCTTTGATGGTCCCTTCCGGAAAAGGGATCTGACAGGTCCGTACCTCATCCAAGATGGCCGCCAGCGGGGAACATAGTTTTAACATTTGACCCTATGGAAAACATATTCAAAGATCTTCTTCTCAGAAACTACTAGTCCAATTAGAACCAAACTTAGTCACAATGGTCCTTTTATGGTCTCTTCTAAAAAAGGTATCCGACAGGTCCTTACCTCATCAAAGATGGCCGCCAGCGGGGAACATAGTTTTAATATTGGACCCTATGGAAAACACATTTAAATATCTTCTTCTTAGAAAATACCAGTCCAATTAGATCCAAACTAAGTAACAACGGCGTTCACATGGTCCCTTTCAAAACAGGTATCTGACAGGTCCATACGGCCGGGAATATAGTTTAAATTTGACACTATGGAAAATAAATTCAAAGATCTACTCAGAAACTACTAGTCAAGTGCAATTATCAGACCTGGGGTAATTGAAAAATGTAATTGTAATTGACTGTTGAAAGTATTATAAGATGAATTGTGATAGAACTTATTATTAAGTAAAGGTACAATAATCAGATATTGAAATAAAATATGTATTTTTCAAATTATATTTAGTCCTGGCTTTCAAATGCATTCGTATGTCCCATTGTTATGATTTCTAACGCATTGTCCACGATTTCTAACGTTATATCAATATTAAGAAGCAAGGGGAAGTTGCCATTTCTGACGCAAAACGCGATTGATATGACGAAATCTGATAACATTGCATGCAATATACGTCAAAGCCAATGTTTTACTCTCCAATTAAATGGTGAATATTCCCTTCAACTTTCATGTCATATAATCTCAACACCCATTTGTATCAGTACACAGTCCATTTAATGTCTGGTAAATGTATAAATCTAATGTAAAGTATCCCTTAACAATACACGTGCAAGGTTATTATCTCAATCTGTTGCAAAGAGCAATAGCGTGACATTCATATTGCAAGCCAGAATTATATTCAAGCCGAAGAGTAGATATCTATAATATTCTTTATAAGATATCTTATAAATAGAGATTAATACATGGCCTTTTCCATATCAGCACGGTTATCATCCCGAGACCCCATATCAGCCCAAGGCGCCAGTCGAGGGCTGATATGGGTCGAGGGATGATAACCGTGCTGATATGGAAAAGGCTATGTCTTAATCTGCTTATTATATACTTCCAATTAGAAGTAATCATCACACCCGGGCCGAAATAGCCATATGACCGGTCTGATATGGATATTTCAGAACGAGGCGGTCTAATATGGCCATATTAGACTGGGTATATGATATGGACTGTTTACTTCAGGCTATATAACATATGCAAAACAGAACATATCTTCGCTAAGTATGTAATAAACATATGAAATTTCTTAGATCAATGTTTAAAGAAGATATCTTAGCACTTACCCACAGGTTTATTTTTCTAAACTTCTTTCACCAGTCTGCATGGCGACAATCTTATCAGAGATTATCCCAATGGTGTATTGGGTATTTTTATACCTTTGAGACAAATTTTCGTTCAAACCCACCCATTAATCAAAATGGATAAATTAAAATAAATTCACAATAAGGTCAAATTCTGGACTGCTTTCTCTCGTCTCGACTGGGATAAGAATATATTTGACGATGTTATTAAATATTTTTGTGACCAAATGTAATTCAGTCTTATAAAGGGGTTCAAATTTTACGTCGGTTGAATGGAAGAACAACTGCGTCCAAGTTATGTGAAAATGTCACTCAAGACGAGTCGTGGGTATGTTTAGGCACAGACCATTTGATTTTCAAGGGGAGGCCAGGATTTTTGTTCCCGAGCCTAATTTTTTTTTCATCCCGCCTTGCGAGTCATACGATTTTTTTCCCATAAACACTATGCTATGAAAATTTGTTGAGCACTGGCTTTTTTCTAATGGTCAGGGTGAGGGCGAGAAGCTTGTTTGTTAAATCCTGGTACTGTTCAGGTCTTTTTTGTGAAAAATCGAAGCCAGAAATTTTTTCCTGAAAAATCCCAGCCCCTTGAAAATCAAATGGCCCGTGCCTTATAGTGCCGTCTTGAAGAAAAAACACATAGTGTTATGGAGACCACCTAAAAACTAATTTGGCTAAGTTTGGTGCCAAACGGCTCAGCAATTTCAGATGAAAAGATCTCTGAATGTGTTATTCCAGATTGTCCAATGTTAAACTATGTTCCTTGCTGATGACCATTTTTGGATAAAGTGCGATTAAAGAAAAACACCTCTTTTGTACGGGGCTATCGAAAGACTATTGTGGCCAAGTCTCGTTCAAATGGCTTTTACTGAATTAATTTTCCCATAGGGCCCAATGTTGATTTTTTTTCTCACTTGCAGCCATTTTTGATCATGGGCGAAACTGAAAAAAAACCATGTTTTTGCAGGGGACGATCTCAGGACTATTTAGGCAAAGTTTGGGTCGAATTGGCTATGTAGTTTCAGAGCAGAAGATCTTTAAATGTATTTCCTATAGAGTTCAATGTTAAACTATGTTCCCAGTGGCAGGCGTTTTGCAAAATACCTTTTTGCGGGACCACCTAAGGACTAATGCGACCAAATTTGGTTTCAGTTGGCCTAGTAGTTTCAGACGAGAAGATCCTTGAATGAAAAGTTGACACTGGACAGATGACAGACGCAAAGTGATTGCAAAAGCTATAGCAAGGTGAACTAATAATATCATACATATACTAAACAGCTCTTAATAAATTGTAGCCGTCAACGACCATGTAAACACGACATTAAAATATTGAATTCTGAAATTTTTATGGGTTTTATAACCTTATTTTTCATAAAAACCGTACAAATTTGTAATGTTGTATGTTCTTTGGTATTGTGTGCCGTTTCCTCTGATACTATTGATCCTTTTATGGATAAACGATTTTATATCACTAGTCGGTTCATCATGTTAATTTTTATATCAAGAATAGCAAGAAACACAAATTTATTTTGCAAATGCAATTATAATTCGCTTTAATTGTTCTGGAATGCTTGAAATGTAACATTAAATCGCTATGTGATGACAGTAGAACGCCAGGACCTACCAGTAGAAAGCCAGGACTGAGCGTTAGAAAGCCAGGACCCCCTTTTTTCAATTTACGTCTAGTATAGCCAAATTACAGATGTTTCAGACTTGAAAAGTGTTGCTAAATAATTGTATTATAGATGAGGATAAAACATGTTGTTTTCTACTCATTTAACACAAGTATAGCAAAGATTTTTATGATTATTTACACAATGGAATAATATCATTTGCCATAAAATATAAATAATATATGAATGTATTTTTACCGGTCGAAACAGCATCAATTGATAGGTATTCTTACCTGTTCATAACTGGAACCATGCTCCCGTTTTGTGTATCAACAAAATCGTCTGTCTGTTGTCAGTTTTGTTTATCAATGCAGTAGAAATCACAGACAAGCAGTAGAAATCCTTGACAAAATGCAGTAGAAATCATGTTCTCGCAGGACAACGATACCTACGGTGAGTTTTATTTACATGTATTTCAAAGTTTCTTTGTATCAGTTCAAAGACTTCTATTCTTAATAACATTTTAAGGCCAAAGATAGAATAAACTGTGGACACAGGATATGTCTCGCCCGCCCCTTGCATCGCCTTACTTTGCACATTGATCTACTGCAGCAGGAATAAAACTAAAACACAATCTTTAACTGTATTTACAATTTCCTTGGAAAAAAATGATGTGATCGTTCATGCATATGACTAAGGGGCCAGGGCCACTATTTGCGCAGGGAATCGGTATGTAATCCCCAAGACGCAACTGCATATCACATATCAAGTGCCTAGGACTACTGGTATTGGCTGTACAAACTGCTTGCTAAAAACTTATTGATAGTTCATGCGTGACTAAGGAGCCAGGGCCACCATCTGGGCGTGGAATCGGTATGTACTCCCATAGACGCAACTGCATGTCAAATATCAAGTGCGTAGGACTACTGGTATAGGCTGCACAAACTGCTTGCTTAAAACTTAATGTGATCGTTCATGCGTGACTAAGGGGCCAGGGCCACCATCCAGGTGTGGAATCGGTAAGTACTCTCCAAGACGCAACAGCATATCAAATATCAAGTGCCTAGGACTACTGGTATCGGCTGTACAAACTGCTTGCTAAAAATTAAATGTGATCGTTCACGCGTGACTAAGGGGCAAGGGCTACCATCCTGGCGTGGATTCGGTATGTACTCCCCAAGACGCAAGTGTATGTCAAATATCAAGTGCCTAGGACTACTGGTATAGGCTGTACAAACTGCTTGCTAAAAACTTAATGTGATCGTTCATGCGTGACTAAGGGACCAAGGCCTTAATCTAAGTAGGGATTTGAGTTGTAACCATAATAATGCAACAGCACATCAAATACTATGGACCTACAACTAACATAAGCTTGTTAATTCACAATAGTTTGCAATTGTTGACGCCGCCGCCGCCGCCACCGGAAACGCTATCCCTAAGTCTCGCTTCCGCGACTTTTTCTTCGCTGGCGAGACAAAAATGTAATGTTTTTTTTCTCATTTCTTTTGAAATATTTTCTACTTACATTTAAAACTAATTTTAAAATAATAATAATATGTATTTAAAAATGTCAAACATTACTTTTTAGTGTGTTTGGTTGGACATGGATAATAATGTCTACATTTGATATGTTTTCCCACTTCAATTCCACAAAGTAAAGATTGGAATTTTAGGGCAAAATGCATACATTGCCCATCAATTCTGCCAACGAAATCTTACTTCAAACTCTCCGCGATGAGCAAGTAATGCTGGCGAACAGAAGGAAATAGAAGCAAAAAGTATAAAATGTTTTCTTAATTTCTTCCAGCGTCTTTACACGTGTTTTTTACTTTTACTTATCCTTGAAAAAGACATTACATGTCGAAATATTGGGCTGTTTTACCCCTTTTTAGCTCACCTGGCTATGCCAGGGTGAGCTTTTCCCATCACTTGGCGTCCGGCGTCCGGCGTCCGTCCGTCGTCCGTCCGTCCGGCGTAAACTTTTCATTCAAAGATCTTCTCCTCTGAAACCACTGGGCCAATTGGAACCAAATTTGGTCACAATAGTCCTTGGGTGGTCCCCTTTAAAAAAGGTATCCGGCAGGTCCGTACCTCATCCAAGATGGCCGCCATCGGGGAACATAGTTTTAATATTGGACCCTATGGTAAACACATTCAAAGATCTTCTTCTCAGAAACTACCAGTCCAATTATAACCAAACTTAGTCACAATCGTCCTTAGATGGTCCCTTCCAAAAAAGGTATCCGGCAGGTCTGTACCTAATCCAAGATGGACCAACTGAGAACAAAAGCCATACGACAGACTGTCATATACTACCCAAGACCAACATATAAACCAAATACCATTTACCTACCACTTAGAGTTACTGAGCAACTGACCTAATCACAAAAACTGAACCTGTTCACTGGACCAACTGAGAACAAAAGCCGTACGACAGACTGTCATATACTACCCAAGACCAACATATATACCAAATATTATTTACCTACCACTAACAGCTACTGAGAAACTGACCTAATCACAAAAAAATAACCTGTTCACTGGACCAACTGAGATCAAAAGCCATACGACAGACTGTCGTGTACTACCCAAGACCAACATATATACCAAATATCATTTACCTTCCACTTACAGTTGCTGAGAAACTGACCTAATCACAAAAACTTAACATGTTTACTGGACCAACCAAGAACAACACATACGACAGACTGTCATTTACTAGCCTAGACCTACCTTTATACCAAATATCATTGACCTTCCACTTACAGTTACTGAGAAACTGAACTAATCACAAACCAGATGCTCCCAGGAGCCTGTATCCCTCACCTTGCTTTCAGTTGCCACAATCAAGGCAACACTTTAAGTTATACAGTTGATCTTTCGTAGCTCGAACACCATCAATATCTTGAACTGTATTTAAAGTCTGATCATGTTTTACTATATTTCTTTGTTGGGCTTTTTTGTCAAAAAACGTTCTTGCTAAGGAACACTTTCGACACCAGTTTTGAAGTTGAGACGTCATTTTGTAAATGTATTTAAAGTCTGATCATGTTTTACTATATTTCTTTGTTGGGCTTTTTTGTCAAAAAACGTTCTTGCTAAGGACCACTTTCGACACCAGTTTTGAAGTTGAGACGTCATTTTGTAAATGGCGGTCAACGGAAAATTTTCAACATCAGTTTTGAAGTCGGAACATCAATATCTATTTGGAAACCAAATNTTTTTTTTTGGTGAGCACTTTGAAAATAGTGGTCAACGAACAATTTTTAACATCAGTTTTGAAATTGCGACATTAATACCTATTTGGAACCAAAATTTCATTGAAATCGGACAATGTTGAATTTTCCCGCATTTTTTGGTGGCAATTTTAAAAATGACAGTCAACGAACAATTTTCAAGACCGATTCGAAGTCACAACATCAATATCAATTTGGAAACCGAATTTCATCGAAATCGGACAAAGTTGAATTTTCCCGCCTTCTTTGGCGGCCATTTTGAAAATTGGGGTCAACAAACTATTTTCAACACCAGTTTTGAAGTCACCACAGCATGGAAAACATTTCATCATTTTACACTTCACCTTCATCTTCGATAGTTTTGGAAATCAAAGACAAAATATACGAAAATTTTAGACATTCGGTGAGAAAGGGCAATAACTCCTACAAGGGTTTATGGATTTTCTTCAAAATTTCAGGGTGGGTAGATCTTGATTTGCTTAACATTTTTGCGATATACAATTTACCTCTATCTGTTAAACTTTTTGAAATAAAAAACAAGAGGCTCTCAAGAGCCTGTATCACTCACCTGGTCCTTGATTAACATAGACATTTTATGTTAAAGAGCCAATATACATGTATATAATTAAACTAGTCCCAATATGCCCAATTAGTTTAAGGGAAGAAGACCGCTGTTAGTGTTCCCCATGGGGTCCAATGTTAAACTATGTTCCCTGATGGCAGCCATCTTGGATAAAGTGAGAATCTGAAATTTTTTTTTTCTTTTCAGGGGTCCACATAAAGACCATTTTGACAAAGTTTGGTTCCATTGGCTCAGTTTCTTTGATCTTTGAATGTGTTTCACCATAGGGTCCAATGTTAAAAGCTGTGTTCCCCGCTGGCGGCCACATTGAATATAGCGTGAACCTGAAAAACACCTTTTTGTAAGGGACCACTCAAGGACTATTGTGGCCAAGTTTGGTACCAATTGGTTACGCAGTTTCAGAGAATAAGATTTTTGAACATGTTTTCCCATAGGGTGCAATGTTAAAACTATGTTTCCTGCTGACCTGATAAACATTTTTTTTGCAATTGACCACCCAAGGACTATTGTGGCCAAGTTTGGTTCCAAATGGCCCAGTAGTTTCAGAGAAATAGATCTTTGAGTGTGTTTTCCAAAAGGGTCCGATGTTAAAACTATGTTTCCCACTGGCGGCCATCTTGGATATCGCACTGACCTGAAAAACACTTTTTTGCAAGGGACCACCCAAGGATTACTGTGGCCAAGTTTGGTTCCAATTGGCCCAGTAGTTTAAGAGGAGAAAATCTTTGAATTTCTTTTCCAATAGGGTCCAATGTTAAAACTATGTTCCCCACTGGCGGCCATGTTGGATATAGCGCAAACCTGAAAAACACCTTTTAAGTAAGGAACCATCCAAGGACTGGTGTTGCCAAGTTAAGTGTCAATTGGCTTGATAGTTTAAGAGAAGAAGATCTTTGAATGTGTTTTCCTATAGGGTCCAATGCTAAAACTATGTTTCCCTCTGACGGCCATCTTGGATATCGCGTGGACCTGAAAAACACTTATCATGTAAGGGACCACCAAAGGACTATTGTGGCCAAGTTTGGTGCCGATTGGCTCAATCGTTCCGGAGAAGAAGATCTTTGAATGTGTTTTCCCATAGGGTCCAATGTTAAAACTATGTTTCCCACTGGCGGCCATGTTGGATATAGTGCAAACCTGAAAAACACCTTTTAAGTAAGGAACCATCCAAGGACAATTGTTGCCAAGTTAAGTGTCAATTGGCTTAATAGTTTAAGAGAAGAAGATCTTTGAATGTGTTTTCCTATAGGGTCCAATGTTAAAACTATATTTCTCGCTGGCGGCCATCTTGCATATCGCACAGACTTGAAAAACACCTTTTTGTAAGGAACCACCAAAGGACTATTGTTGCCAAGTTAAGTGTCAATTGGCTCAATAGTTTAAGAGAAGAAGATCTTTGAATTTGTTTTCCCATTGGGTCCAGTGCTAAAACTATGTTACCCTCTGATGGCCATCTTGGATATCGCGTGGACCTGAAAAACACTTATCATGTAAGGGACCACCAAAGGACTTTTGTGGCCAAGTTTGGTGCCAATTGACTCAATCGTTCCGGAGAAGATCTTTGAATGTGTTTTCCCATAGGGTCCAATGTTAAAACTATGTTTCCCACTGGCAGCCATCTTGGATATCCCTGGGATCTGAAAAACACTCTTTTGTAAGGAACCACCAAAGGACTATTGGGGCCAAATTTGGTACCAAATAGCTAAGTAGTTTCAGAGAAGAAGATCTTTGAATGTGTTTTCCCATAGGGTCCTGTGTTAAATCTATGTTTCTCACTGGCAGCCATCTTGGATACCGCTGGGATCTGAAAAACACTCTATTGTATGGGACTACCGAAGGACTATTGGGGCCAAGTTTGGTGCCAATTGGCTCAGTAGTTTCAGAGAAGATCTTTGAATGTGTTTTCCCATAGGGTCCAATGTTAAAACTATGCTTCCCGCTGGCGGCCATGTTGGATATTGCACGGACCTGAAAAACACCGTTTTTGTAATGGACCACCAAAGGACTATTGTGGCCAAGTTTGGTGCCAATTGGCTCAGTAGTTTTGGAGAAGAAGATCTTTGAATGTGCTTTCCCATAGGGTCCAATGTTAAAACTATGTTTCCCGCTGGCGGCAATCTTGGATATGGCATGGAGCTGAAAACACCTTTTGTGTAAGGGACTACCAAAAGACTATTGTGGCCAAGTTTGGTGACAATTGGCTCAGTAGTTTAAGAGAAGATCTTTGAATGTGTTTCCCATAGGGTCCAATGTTAAAACTATGCTTCCCGCTGGCGGCCATGTTGGATATTGCACGGACCAGAAAACCACCTCTTTTCTACGGGAGCACCCAGGACTATTGTGGCCAAGTTTGGTTCCATTGTCCCAGTAGTTTCAGAGGAGAAGATCTTTGAATGAAAAGTTTACGCATGACGGACGCACAGACGACGGACGCAAAGTGATTGCAAAAGCTCACCCTGGCATTAGCCAGGTGAGCTAATAAAAAATGCAAACATTTTGAAAATTTTTACGGAAAAAGGGATATAACTCCGAGATGGGTTTAAAGATTTTCTTCAAAATTGCACGGTGGGTAGATCTCATCGTGCTGACCAGTTTTATCCCGTGTCAGATTTTTTATATCTGTAACGGTTTTCGAGTTATTAGCCAAAAACTGCAATTTACCCCTTTGTTCTATTTTTAGCAATGGTGGCCATGTTGTTTGACCAGCTGACTTATCGAACACAATTTTGAGAAGCCATACCCTGGCGATGATTCCGGTCAAGTTTGGTTACATTTGGCCCTGCGGTTTGTTCAGAGGAGAAGATTTTTTAAATTGTTGACGGACAGACAGACAGACAGACAGACAGACAGATGACAGACGACGGATGACGGATGCATAGTGATGGCAAAAGCTCACATAGCCTTTTAGGCCAGGCTAGCTAAAAACTTAACGTGTTTACTGGACCAACCGAGAACAACACATACGACTGACTGTCATGTACTAGCCTAGACCTACCTTTATACCAAATATCATTGACCTTCCCAACAGTTACTGAGAAACTGAAATGATGATAAAAAAATTAACATGCTCACCGGACTGTGAAATTGATGTCATAGACAAAAGACAGATCACAGACTATCAATCATCCCTTGCGAAAATTTATCCTGGTGGTTCAAGATTGACCAGGATATCTCAGGATATCTTGACATATCCTGAAACATCCTGGTTTGTGAGTTACTGAAAAAAATATCCTGAGATATTTTGAAGTCAGAATCAGGATATTTTCAGGAGGTTTCAGGACTTTAACTTTTGCCATCATTATAACAAGATTTGTCCGGATTTTTCAAGACTTTTATATGAACTAAAGTCCTGACCTCAAGAAATGTCAGGACTTTATGCATTTTTAGTCCTGGTCTCAAGAAATTTCAGGACTTTGATTTTTTACATCATTTTTCAGTATTTGTTGTAACTCTAAGATTAACTCATGTAAGGGAAATTTTTTCTTAAAAGACAAATAATATTAAAATGATTCTTTCCTGAAAATAAGAATTAAAAAAAAAAGTATACATCAAACTTTCAATTCTATAAAGTTTGATGTGATTTCAGTATGACATTCTAAAATTAAGCAGAAACATGCCCCAAAAAATGCCTTAAAATTAATAACTTTTCATTAAAAATATGTCTCTTATGATCAATGGCACTGCAAAGTTGAATGTGAAAATTGAGTAAAAGGTTTTCAAAGTAATTGCAACAAGGTGAAATGGACATGGACAGATAGGCAAACACTTGCACATTGGTCAAAGATAATATGTTTATCATTAGACAAACATATATGTGAAAATTTAAATAATAGTGATGCTATTATCAGTTACAGTATTTCCAACATAAAACTGGCACACAAATTTCCAGTTCATTCTTTGTTAGATAAAAAATGTACATATCTTTATAAAAACAAATTCTTATACACATGTACTACATGTAATATAAAAAGTTATGAACGAATTTGCTACTTAATTAACCCAAGGGCCAACAACTAGAGGATTTTTCTACAGTTTTTCTTCTTTATTTATTTTTATCACAATTTTTTATTTCCAATTATTTTTACTTGCCATGGCTTATTAATATTGAACAAAGCTAATTATTTCCCTTTTACTCTAAAACTAAATTTATACAAACATAATATTATTCTTAATAACCATATTAAATTAGAATCTTGTAAAAAACCTTTCTAAAGTTATAATTGATATTGCTAAGTAACTCTAATTTTTTTACATAGAAATGGCATGTGTGCACATTTTCGTCCTGAAACTTGATCATGTAGATGCTTTGTTGAGCCGACTCTTTACATGATACTGTAAAGCACTATCATGTCCCAGATCAAAAACAAAATTCAAATGATTGATGCAGCAGAACTGAGGTGGATGAGAAATGAAGAAAATAACACTACTAACTGCATGACTTTGTGGGAACTAAGGAGAGCTGAACAACATACTGGAGTTTACTTTAATTTCATCCAGTCTACATAGAAGATGTAAGTTAATATTTTATATGCCATAGAGCATGTTGAGTCATCATACACATAATGTGAAAAACTGCATGTCAGCAAAACTATCTGTAATGTGAAACTGTAGTAAATAATATATTCTGACAGTTGATCTACTAGTATTTCAATGCAAATGTTTCTATTTTGCTTCCAATTAATAGTGAATTTTCAAATAACATTGAATAAAACAATTTATTACTTCACACATATCTTATTGTGTATCTTAGTATGTTTAAATTGAAATCAGGTTACACAGCCCTTTCTGATAACAGCCATGTCATAAATTACACCAAGATATCCTGAGATATCCTGAAATTTTTCAAGTCAATAGATTAAAAAGACACTTGGCACATGTTGTAATAAATGTGGAAAAGCTTTGTAAAATACACTTGTATTGCTTAATACACATTATATGAATATATACCCTCCCCAGGGCAGTCAATTTATATTGGAGGAAAAAAAATGATTTGGGGCAACATTTAGATGAGATTTACTGCTTGTTTGTATCTGTCAACAAAAATTAACTTGTCACAGTACAGACAGGAAATTTAAATGAATAATAATATCACTCATGTCACAATGATCATACAATTCATGCAAGCTTGTAACATGTTAAATTGTGAGAACAATTAAATTGTAAAAACTGATGGAAATTTATTTGCTAATTGTAAATAACTATTATATAAATTTTAATTATCAATAGGGGATGTTTCACACAATAGTTACAAAAAAAACAAAAAACAAAAACAAAAACAAAAAACAAAAAAACAAAAAAACAAAAAACAAAAAAAACTTTATGTCCTGATAAATATTACCCTTTTTTCTTTGCAGCCCTGTTATTGAATTGTATGGAGCTCACATTACATAGAATGGCAACGATAAGATGGATCAAATAGTTTTCTGAAGAGGAATATTGAAGCATGATTATTATTAATTATAATAATAATGATTTATTAAAACTAAATTTATTTTTTACAATGTCAAGGTTTGAATCCTGACGTCAGGATTTCTCAGAATTTTTTATCCTGATCAAATCCTGCTGTCAAGTTTTTTATCCTGAGGTCAGGATTTCATACTCCTAACAGCAAGAATTTGTCAGGATAAATAATCCTGACAGCAGGATTTTATCAGGATGAAAAATCCTGACAGCAGGATTATCTCATGATTATCCTGGTTTCAGGATTTTTTCTGCAAGTTTTGATTTCTTGACATATCCTTGTCTCATTTACCATCCTGACATATATCTCAGGATAATTCTGAGATAATCTTGAAATTTCTCACCAAGATATCCTAGGATATCTCAGGATAATCCTGAGATATCTTGGTTACTTTTCGCAAGGAATTTATACTACCCAAAACCAACACATATTCTAAAAGTCATTTACATACCACGTATAGTTACTGAGAAACTGACCTAATCACAAAAACTACACATATCGCCATCATACGTTGTACGCCTATGTCTTGCTTCAGCCCCTTTCATCGAGACAAAAAGTAGTTGATTCTTCAGAATAGGTAACATATGTTGGAAATGTCAATAAACATCAGCAAACGATTACTTAAGCAACAAGAGGCTCTCAAGAGCCTGTAGCGCTCACCTTGGCCATGGCTGACACAATAAGTCAAAATAATCACAACATTTAAGGTTCTCATTTTCAAATTTGTTTATTGACTGTTTAAGGGTCTCATTTTGAAGTTTGCTGATGTTATATGATCCAAAATTAAACTATGTTCCCCATTGGCAGCTATTTTTGATGGGGCGTAGACTGACTGTCACCTTTCTTGAAGAAGACCATGTAAGGATCATTCTGCCTCACTTTGGTTCCAATTGGCATAGTATTTTCAGAGATCTTTGAATGATTTCCCATGAGGTCTAAGGTCAAACAATGTTCCCCGCTGACTGCCATCTTGGATGCTATGCGGACATGCCAGACACATTTTATGAAGGGTGAAGGGGACCAAGTAAGGACCATTATGACTAAGTATGATTCCAATTGGCAATGTACTTTCTGAGGAGAAGATCTTTGAATATGTTTCCCTATAGGGTCCAATGTTAAAAACACATTCCCTCCTGGCGGCCATCTCGGATATGACGTGGACTTGCTGAACACATTTTTAAAAGGGGCCACCTAAGGACCATTGTGACTAAGTTTGGTTCCAATTGGCCCAGTATTTTCAGAGGAGAAGATTTTTTGCAATATTGTCCAATTTTCGACAAAGTTCCCCACCGGAGGCCATCTTGGATGACGTGCAGACTTGCCGGACAAAATTTGCAAAGGGGACCACCGAAGGACTGTTGTGACCAAGTTTGGTTCCAATTAGAGCAGTGGTTTCAGAGAAGATCTTTGAATGCTTTCCCATAGGGTCCGATGTTAAACCGCGTTCCCTGCTGGCGGCCATCTTGGATATGATACGGACTTGTCAGACATTTTTTAAAAGGGGCCACCTAAGGACCATTGTGCTCAAGTTTGGTTCCAATTGGCCCAGCGGTTTCAGAGAAGAAGATGTTTGAATGAAAAGTTTACAATGGACGGACCACTGACACAGTGATGGCAAGAAGATCACCATTGCATAGCCATGCAGGTCAGTTATAAAGTTATGCAGGCAATGAAGTCAAGATGCAAATTCAATATTTATCTGGGAGAGTTGTTTGCATGGTGGGCAAACAAATATTACTAAGGGTACAATATATATTTATATATAATTATTATTAATTTGTGAAATAAGTAAAGATTATGAAAGTATTTTTGCAAAAAATGTAAAAATTTGTACAAAGACACTTTTTGCTCTTGATTATGTAACAAATAATTATTTTTAATAAAGTGATGGCAGGGAATTTCTCTCAAACTTAAAAGAGAAAAGTAAACCAAAGAAGATTTGAAAACAGAATTAAATGGGAAATAACCCATAACCGTATGGCATTGAAAAAAATTTAAAAAATGGTGAAAAAGAGTCAATAACTACAATACAGGCGGTTGGAATTTCTTCAAAATTTCAGAGTTTGTTAAGTAGATCTTGATCATGATATGTTGAACATTTTTGCAATTTACACTTCACCTCTATCTGTTACAGTTTTTGAAATAAAAAATAAAAAATGCATAAATTTTGAAAATTTTACACAAAAAGGGCTGTAACTATGAGACGGGTTTTCCAATTTTCTTCAAAATTGCAGGGCAGATAGATCTCGTCATTCTGAACAATTTAACCCCGTCAGATTTTTTTATATCTGCAACGATTTTGAGTTATTTGCCAAAAACAGCAATTTACCCCTTTGTTCTATTTTTAGTAACAGCAGCCATGTTGTTTGGTCCTCGGACTAACCAAACACATTTTTTAAACTACATACCATATTGATGACCCAGGCCAAGTTTGGGTTAAATTGGCCCAGTGGTTTCAGAAGAAAACTACAAGATTTTTGAAAAAAAAGTTTACGACGGACGGACGGACGACAGACGACGGACGCCAAGTGGTGGCAAAAGCTCGCCCTGGCATAGCCAGGTGAGCTAAAAATCATAACAGGGGGATTCCAAAATCAAAATCCAAAATCACAGCAATTTATATCCAACTCGAATCGAGACAGCATGATAAAGACCGCTAGGGGCCTTCTTGATCTCGCTTGAGGGGTGAATATTGTTCACCTCTGGCTGAAAACCCTCATTTGATATCAACATGTAGACAGGAATAAAAGTCCTGTCCTTGATAAACTGGAATTTTCTATGTATCCTGTGTTTTTGTCACATGTACATTCTTTCTATATCCTTTCATATTTTTCTAAATTAACAGAAATGAAGAAGAACGCCACAAAACATAAGCATTATAGTGTGAACCCCTAAAAAAACTGGGAAATCATCAGGTGCTTGTAAGTCCGGCAATAAACTCTGGATCTACCCAAAAATGTGAAATAGAAACCTGTAACGGTCTGTCAAATCAAGGTGACGACCGTAAAACTTCTGTAGTGACAATACGGGACTTTTGAATCGTGTTCACTCTGATAACAGAT
>MJUU01050000.1:2933-13106 GCA_002080025.1 Modiolus philippinarum
AACACGAGAATATTAGAATAATATTCGAAAATAAATAATGAATGAATATAGAGTTGTCATAGCAACTTAGGTTAGGGTTAGAGGTTGGATAAAGGAAGAATAGCATTGGATAAAAGCAGAAGTAACTAAAAAGAAAGAAAAGATAGTTAGAGTTAGTCATGAACAAAAAACCACAAAATTAGGAAAAAGTGTGTATAAGTACTTAAGGAACACAACATAAATAATATATAATGCATAATGTCTACGGTTAAAGTATGGCTTAGAGAACATGACATAAAAAACACAATGACCAGGGTCGAAATAAAAGTTAAGGTTAGGTTGGTTAGGGTAAACCATGGTATATCTGAACATATACAACATTACATAACAAAAAAAGATAGGGTTAGTGCTAGGATAAGTGTAAGGTTAGGGTTAGGATAAAGACGAGACCAGTAGGCAAAACCAAAGTAGAAGCTAAAGTAGAAGGCGAGACATAGGAAAGTACCTTGGACAGAAGTAGGGCGAGACCAAAGTAGAAGGCGAGACCAAAGAAAGTACCTTGGATAGAGGTAGGGCGAGACCAGTGACAGCACTATGGACTAGTGAAGTCAAAGCCAAAGGCGAGGCACTCAGGACGAGGTCAAAGGTCAAAGGTCAACACTATAACAAAAAAGGTTCTAGAGACAATGATTAAGGTGTAGTAAAAAATAGATTAGGGTTAGGGTAAAAGCAAGGCCAAAGCTGGGATAAAGACGGGACCAGTAGGCAAAATCAATGACAACACCAAGGGGACCAGGCCAAAGGTCAATGATACACTTAGCACCTCGTCAATAACGATTGCAGCGCCCTCTATATTAGCACAAAAAGTCCCTCCTGAACTAATTTGCATATTTTACGGAAAATTGAGGAAAAATGAAAATATTTTATAAAGAATGCACTATTGGGCTCCTCGTCAAAAGTGGTCTAGGGTAACGTGTTCTACTACTCCCTTAATTGTTAATTGATGTCTTTTTTGTTTCAAAAATTGGTTTTATTTAAATGGGGTAAATAACAATAATCGTACTAGTACTTGTCTACATTCGAATCAAACACCAAAATTATTTTAGATTGGGAAGAGACTGTTAAAAAATAAAGGAGTAGGTTCGGTAAGGCCGGTTTTTGGCCCTAAAAATTAACAAACCATTAGTGGAGATGTAGCACACTTTTTACAATGTTTAATGACATATTCAGTTGATTCAGTCGATTTTTTGTAAAAAGTATATCCCTAACATGATGTTGCAGTGGGTGAAACTTAGTCTAAAAATGGAACTGCAACACATTTGCAAAAAATTGCATTATTTTACCCAGTCTTTAACTCTGATAATAGTGGCCACACGTGTGTTCAACCAAATCCTCTGCCGTGCGCGGTCCTGGCTTATGAATAGGCCCGCAGCATCCTCTGAGCTTGGAGTATGAGTCTTCCTAACAGAGGCCCGGCCGGCACCTGGATCGGTTTTCAGGGGCTCCGGCTACAGAGCTGCCGGGCGCGTCCCCAGTTGGTGGATAGGGGAATGCCCTGTCTATGCGGGGTAGTCAGGTCATAATACGGAAAGCCTGACCGCGAACCATTGTAGCCAAACTGTTTGGAGAAACGCCACGCTCCATGCAGTATAAAGACCCCTTCTATATTTCTCTAAAGAGAGAGACGCACTGGGTGTCGTATGGAAGGCTAAATTTCCTGCCCCTACCCATTTCTCCCATTTTCCAGTGGCAATCAAAAGTCGTTACCCCGGTTTTCCCTTCCACCTTTATTTCTTTCTTCTTTTACTTACATTTTTTTTGTATTCTCGTCCTGATATAGCTGAAATATTGCTCATTGGACGTTAAACTCTTACTATTCATTCAATCAATCAACCAAATCCTTTAAGTATGTTATGTATACTTGTTAGTTACATCATATACGTAATTATTGTGAATGAACATGAATGTTGTCATTACTAATTTTAACGAAAACTGTATAAAATTCGACCAAAAATAGTGATATTTTCAATATATTTTGAATTTAGGTCCACGTTTATGACGTCAGCGATAAGAACATTTGTACTAAAATACAAAAATATACCTGAAATTTTGTAAAGCAACAATTGCACTATTCATATGATGATTTACAATATACAGTATTAATAGGGCCAAAAACGGGTCATAGTGAACCTTCTCCTTTTATGATATTCTAGCAAATCAATTGTAGAAAGTTTGTCAGAATTAATCATCTCCTTATTTGATACTGTACTTCCTTGAGCAACCAAAGGTTAGACAGATCATTTGTGTTTGGGAGAAACTCCAATCTCTAACTCAATTTATTATTATGAACTGAAATCAAAGTCCAGAGACAAGGCAAAAGTAAGAACACCAGAAGACGGAAGACAAAAGACGCTACACAACCACAAAGCGCAAACACTGGATAAAACAATAAAAACTAAAGCACTAACAGTATGAACTCTCAAAGAGTGGCATCAGGTGCACCGGAAGGTTGAGCATGTCCTGCTCTGTTTGGAGCACCCGTCACAATGTCAGCGGGTCAGTCCGAGTTAAAGTCGAAATTGGTAATATTATATCCTGGAAGGCATAATCTATCTGAAAATGTCAGTTTTCATTTGTGACACCGACATTTCACATCTTTCTATGATGTCGTGGTGACGGAAAAAAATTTCTAAAGGGAAGAAAGTAAAAACGGCTGAACATATATCTGACTCATCAGTTTTTGTGACAGTGCGTTTGCTTTTACCACTAAGTCACTGTATGAACTACAAGCTCTAAAGTAACGAATTAATTGTGAAATATACAGTCCATATGCTGTGGAGGTAAGCATATTGAAAAATGATATGTTTTAATAGTCCATTAAGCCGATAATTGTGAAACGTATTCAGTGTTTAAAAAAATCAATGAAATCCACATATCCAAGTATATTCGAAGATCCCCTCGTTATAAAAACTTTGGAAATCCTCTTAGAAAATTAGGATATTGTCCCTGCAGACAAAGCTTCTAATAAAAAACCAACTTACTAGACACATTATCAAGTGAGGAAAAAAAAACACTTCCGTTTTAGTATCATTTGACATCAAAGCGGATGATGAAACAATCAGCTCTGTGACATCTTCTGTGCCCCTAAACTTCATTAGAAAACATGAAAACAGAGATTCATCGCCGGGTCTTCCAGCAGTACTTGTAAGCCTGTTTCTTAGCTCCTTACTACTTTATTGACCACAGTCAAAGATGGCCTGAAAAGCTAATGTGATTAAGTCTACCCCAAGGCGACGCCAAGAAGATGTGGATTCTACAAAATTCTAAAGATCTTCTTGAACAGCCATCCTCTACCAGTCTCATCCATGTCCATAGCATACAAAGTTTTCATTTTTCTACTTTCTATACTACTCTGTCACATAATAAATTGAAAATAGTAATTTCTGATTTCCGATTTCTCTGCACTTAAATGGAGAACGCAGATACACTTACTTAACTGTATGGAAAGATTATTCAGAGCCACACCGAGTCTAACAAGAAGTACACAGGGAGTGACGTAATCAAAATGTTATATTTTTTTATGATAATATTTTTGTCGAATGTAGAGACTGTGTTTGTCAACAGACAATCGGGATGTCCATTCGAACTATTTGCGCGCCACTTTTAGCTGACAATTTCCTTTACGCGTATGACCCAAGTTTTTACAACGGCTAAAACAGAAAAAAACGGAAAACATTTAGCCCAGTCCATTAAGTTTTCCACTACATATGAGATGTACTTTCTTTTAATAATAAAAATATAAGAAATATTTACACCAGACCTACCCACCTGAGCTTGAAAATGAAGAGACTAAAGATATACCTACTTCAGCTTCGTGCTTACATTTTTGGTACATGCGTTGACGAAGAGAAACTTTTTGATTACAAATTACTCAGATACATTATTTCAAATATGTGAACTTGTGTAATGTTTTTATGCCCTGTCCTTATGTTTGCAGTGCATAATATCATGCTTAATTAGATATAAAACTAAATGATGCGTGAACTTAACATTTTGATTGATATTTTAATATACTTATTTTGCCCTTTTAGCATAATATGCTTACATTTGTGCACAAGCTGTTTTGACGGTAAGTCAAAATTTAGTTTATTTGAGATTTTAAATTGAAATTATCGACAAGATAAAAATACAATACTGAAGTGTGTGCATTATGATTTGTTTTTTTTATTGGGCTTTTCTTCAGATATTAAAAGCGTTGACTAAATTCAACGCGATTGGAATCAAATTTCAGTACAGGACGCAAAACTGACTTTAAAAACGGTATTTCAGTAAAACAAAATTATAACTGTAACAATTAATTTGTATCTCGATGTTAATTTTGACACTTTTCATATTGACGGATACAACGTTTTTTTTTCACCGACGTTAGCCTTTGTAAGGTAGTCAAGGTCATTTTCACGAGTGACAAAGCAAATGGCTAATGTTGAAATAGACTCTATCGATTTTTTTTAAATTACACTTTTTTCAATAACATTCACAAAACTAGTGTGTAGAAAAATATTATAATTTATTCATGTGTTGTTCTTTCAATTTTCCATTTTCAAATAGTATTATCCCTTTTTTCCAACTGTTTCATTTTATATGTTGGATAAGCGATTTAAAACATGTAGTTTCGGTCATGCATAATAAAAAATGATTTTTGAACATGTGGTTCTAATCTTTGGCAGGCAATAATTGAGGTTTTACAATTGTAAAATACTAAATTGTATCCGGTTTAAAAATGAAAGAAACGGAAAAAGGGATAATAGTTTCATTTAAAATACGGACAAGGGGTAATAGTTTTCATTTACACCCAAAAATCATTTCACCCTTTTATACAACTTAACTGGTAGGTGTAATGATTTTTTATGCAACTCTCCCACAGGTTTTCGAACTCAAATTGCAACACCTTATCTTTATAATCCTATAACATTTTATAAAGCGACAATAAAACCTAGTTAAGTTAAAGAAATATACTGAGCTCTGATGAAAACGCAACACCGGATATTTAAAGTTTTTGAAATTTTATAAAGAATTTTTCTTCGCTCAATTACTAAGCAAAGTGTTGCATCCATGAAATTTTAGTCAAATCTTGAAAGTTTGCCACAACATCAACATTTGATAAATTGGTCAAAATCAAAATTTCTAAATTGAAACATTTCAACCACAATGACGAAAACTTAAGGAAAAAAAAGCATCATTCTTCAAATTCTGAATTTCAACTTTGTCATGAAGAGTTGAAATTTGTCAAAAATTGCAATGTTTTGAATTTTTGGGTAAAATTTATTTATTTTATTTTTAAGATTTGAAAATTTGCACAAATGTTCCGAAAGGGTTCCAAAACAAGCTGACAAAATTTCAGACTGATTCATCGTCGTTCACAAAACCACGCCGGTTAAAGGCATATCCTACTATTGTTTCTGCGCATTTTGCTACTTTTTTGTAATGACGTCGCAAAATTAACGCGGCTATAAATGTCATTTATTTATGACGTTAAAAAATTCTCGCGAAACTTGAAGGCACATGGAGCGACGTAAGGGTCAGTTCTAACGCTTCCATGTATAATAAACGGGCATTTAAATTAAACACTATGGACACCGCTCTTTTAATACTTTGCCAAGAATTATATTGTTATTAAATGATAAATTTTTGTGCAATTTTAAAGAAAACTACAAACTTGTTTACAGTCAAATGAATAGATCTTTTCGGTAGTATAACATTGATTTCCACTTCACCCTGCCAACAGAAATTGATAAAAGCAACGAACAATGTGAAACGAAAACAAATATAATTTTGCAAAACTTCGAAAGACGTCAAACGTGTTCATATTATCAAAAGATGTCCGTCCGTCCGTTAACTTTTATTCAAAGATCTTCTCCTCTGAAACTGCTAGGCCAATACCAACCAAACTTGGCCTGAATCATCACCAGGGTATGCTCTTTCAAGTTAGTGATTTTTATGTCCGTAGACCAAACAATATGGCCGCTGTTACTAAAAATAGAACATAGGGGGTAAATTGCAGTTTTTTGCAAATTACTGGAAAACCGTTACAGATATAAAAAATCTGACGAGATAAAAATGATCAGCATGATGAGATCTACCGGCCCTGCAATTTTGAAGAATGTCCGATAACCCATCTTGGAGTTATTGCCCCTTTTCCGTAAAATTTTCGTTTTTTGGTGACTTTTAGTCTTATATATTTAAAATGGTAGAAGATAGAAGTAAAGTTTAAATTACAAAAAATGGTCAGCATAGTAAGATCCACATTTCCTGCAAGTTTGAAGAAAATCTGACGACCCACATAGGAGTTATGGCCCCTTTTTCTTTGAATTTCACGATTTTTTAACATTTTTACTTTTATTTCAAAAACTGTTTGAGATGGAGGTTAAATGTGAATTACAAAAGTGTTGAGCTTTTCCAGGACTACAATTTCTACATATGTCCAGCAGATTAGCATCTCATCCAAGATGGCCGCAACTAGGGATCATAGTTTAACATAGGACCCTATGGGAAATGCATTCAAAGATCTCCTCCTCTGAAACCACTGAGCCAATGTGGAATAAATTTTGTCTCAAAAGTCCTCAGGTGGTCCCCTTTAAAGTTTGTGATTTTTGTGGTTGTACCTCATCCAAGATGGCCGCCAGCGGGGAACATAGTTTAACATAGGGACCCTATGGGAAATACATTCAAAGGTCTTTTTCTCCTGAAACCACTATAAGCCAATAGGAACCAAACTTTGATACAATTGTCCGTGGCTGGTCCCCTTTAAAGTTTGTGATTTTTATGTTCGTACCTCATCAAAGATGGTCGTCAGCACAAGACATAGTTTAACATAGGGCCCTATTGGAAATGTATTCAAAGATCGTCTTCTCTGAAACTACTGAGCCAATTGGAACCAAACTTGATCACAATAGTCTTTAGGTGGTCCCCTTGAAAGTTTGTGATTTTTATGTTCATACCTCATTGAAGGTGGCTGCCAGCAGGGAACATAGTTTAACATAGGGACCCTATGTGAAATGTATCCAAAGTTTGGTTACGATTGTCTTTGGGTGTTCCCTTTCAAAGTTTGTCATTTTTATGTTTGTAACTCATCCAAGATTGAAAATGTAACATCTGGTGACCTGATTTATCTTACGAATGGGTGGTCTCTTCGTGCCAATGAATAAAACCAGTCACCAAGTGAGCGATACAGGCTCATGTGAGCCTCTTGTTATTCTCGCCATCCTCGGTTTTGACATGTTTTTTCGCAAATATCTTTTTCCCTGATTCGGTGACCCTATCTTTTTGTTTGCTAAATCCATTGAGGATGTTAGTCTCTGTCTACTGTGAAAATATTATCAAATAATCATCGGCCAATTTTCTGCGATCAGCGATTTTGTCACATTCCGAGTACTCCAAAAATGGCGGGAACTTGAACATTGAGCCGTTTAGACAAAAATTGCATATTTTTTCTGTTATTGTTATATATTGCTATTGTACACAAGATGAAGAATTTACAGTAATTTTTTTATTCGAAACGAAATATGTAGTGAAAATATAGGCCAAATAGAATAGAATCGATCAATTCAAAACAGGTGAATACTGATGATACATAGCCCTAAAACAAAATCGGTGACCTCCGAATTGTTTTAGGTTAATTTAAAGCTTTGTTTAAGAATTGAATGCATTATTTTGAAGTTTCATTTGGATATGAAAGTATTGACCGAGGCACATTTTAATGAAGCGCTGTCAACACTTTCATAATCCCTAAGATACTTCAAAATACTAGTAATGCATTCAATTCTTGTAATTACAATTTAACAAAAAAAAAAAAAAACAAAAAACAAAAACAAAAACAAAAACAAACAAAAAAACAAACAAAAAACAAACAAACAAAAAACAAAAAATACAAAACAAAAAACAAAACAAAACAAAAACAAAAACAAAAAAAACACACACACACACACACACACACACGAAAACAAAATGTATTTGCAGGAAGTTACATCATGTACATTGGAATTCTATTTTTACAAATTAATCCGCCACGTGAACATGTGGTCAAATGTGTTTCATGCAACTTCACATTGATATGCCACGTGATTGGTGTTCACCTATCAAACTGGCGGAATTTAAATGAATATGCATGAAATGTAATTATTCATTAATAAAGTACAGGTGGAATATCAAAGATTTGTCTTTGGGAACACAAAGGATTTTGAGAAACAACCCAGGGAATGTTTAAAGTCCCTATCATTCATAGATGAAATGAAACTTAGAGATGGGAAATGTTTTCACGGGTTAAGCTTTGTAGTTGACTTTTTTGGGGGCCATTTAGGGCTTGCTATATGGTTTGAGGTTCCTCACTGTGTTGAACACCGCACGGTGACCCCTAGATGCTTTAATTTGGGTCGTTTTAACCTGGATATGGGATGTTGTCTCCTTGACATTTACCCCATTTCCTTTCTTTTTCATATATAATAAAGAAAACCAATCATGCGTAAATTCGCACCAAAAACCCCGTTCTTGTGCAATTCATGCCATGTGGCGTGGTTTCAAAAGTCACAAGTGCGGAAAATTGTTTTTTTAAAGCCTGTGTAAGTATAAGTTAATTTGTAGTTACATTTGTGAAACATTGTTATTTGTGGGAAAAAGTGTGCACTTAGTATATTTATCCGAATTTAAAAGAGATGTTTTTCATGCGATTTAACATGAAATTCCCATACCAGATATAACACTGAACTGATAAGGGGACATCACATAATTTTATTGCTTCGATGGAATGAAAGAAATGTTAAAATTACAATATGATTGAGTATTAACATGTAAGAACAATGTGATATATTGATTGAAATCATCAGTTAGAGTTACGTGCAAATATTTTTTTATATATATAAAGGTGTTTTAACAAACAAACACGTGCTAAATATGAAACATTGAATTCTATATTTAAGTCCCCTTTTCATTTCAATGTTAAACCAAGGGAATTTTATGTCAAATCCAAAGCCTTAACGGCTTGCTTAATTTAACGAAACATTTTTTTTTCTGAAAATTATTGATATAATTGCGCATGCAAAGCTATCATTAATTAATGCTAGTACTAAGAATGTAAACGGATTTGTAGATAAAAATCTTGAAAATATTGCTGTAGTTGGATGTTTCTTGGACTTCAGTGTGGTCCATTCGTCTGATTTGCCGTTTGTTTTATTGTCTATCACTGATATCTAATTCATTTGTTGATTACATTTGCAATAAATGGTAGCTTTCTATGCATAAATCGGAAGAGTTATCTGCTAGGAAAGCTTGACAAAAAAACCAACAAGATGTTAGCAAAAATATCTTTACAGGTTTAACATTGAACTGAGAATGGGGACTTAATATTGACATGGGAAAGTAACACACCAGACTTTTGAAAAATTCTTTGTGGAGAGAACGTAGGTCGTCGAGCGGGTACATTGTATCACAGCTGACTAACATCTTAAGCGATGTTCCGACGACGTACAAAGAGTTGAAGGTTCGGACTCAAGTAGGGTCAACCAAAAATCCAATCTGTCTGTCAGATGATTTTGAAGATGTAAATTATAATAATGGCATTGGTACATACAATTATAGTTTACAGTTATCTAATGTATATGAAGGCAATAGACTAGAATATTTTGCCCATGATGTCAGAAAGCCCCATGTGTTCTATTGCCCACGGCCAACGGCCTAGGGCAATAGAACACTTGGGGGTTTCTGACACCGAGGGCAAAATTTTCTAGTCTATTGCCCTCATATGCATTATATAACTGTTTAATTATTTTAACCAAAGCATATCCCATGTAAGTAAAGAGATTGTTTTCATGATAAATTAAATTCAAATCATAAATTATTTCAAAACTGGACAACGTTTTGCAAACATGTATTCTAAAATGGATTTAAATTTCTGAGTTATAAAGGCAGATTTTGAACAGGTGACATCAAAGTCAATTTCACAAGAAATGGGTTTTCTCACCGTTCATTGAAGATCTTATGGTGGCTTTGAGTTGTTATTATTACCTTATAAAATTATTTTCCCATTATAAAAGAAATGCCCCGATTTCTTATGGGAGGATCAATTCTTGTGAATCCCGGGCAAAAAGTCGGTGATCTATTGCCCGAGGAAATTTTACAAAAACTATTGCCCCGGGAAATTTT
>MJUU01050000.1:24222-53569 GCA_002080025.1 Modiolus philippinarum
TTCCGATGACGTCACTTCCGGTGACGTCACAGTTCCGGTCACGTGACTTCCGGTGACGTCATACTTCCGATCACGTGACCTATGACGTCATACTTCCGCCTGCTCCACTTGCTCCACCGCAAATGCGACTTGAACGGTGCTCATATACTACTGATATATCTTAGATTGGTTTTAAGTCAATTTGTCGTAATAATACATCGGCAAACAAATATCGAAGCATAGATGCGGAAAAAGGGAGTCCAAACTAAAAAAAAACAAAAATCACGGCAATTCATATCCAACATGTATTGAGACAGAATGACAAAGACAAAACAAATAAACAAAAAATAAAAAAGAACGCCACAAAACTTAAGCACCAGCAGTGTGAACCCCTACAACAACTTGAGGTATCAGGTGCTCCGGAAGGATAAGCATGATCCGTTTCACGCGCGTCACACTGCCAGTGCATGAAAAAGCTGGTTTTGTCAGTCAGTGTTTGTCAGTCCGGTAATTAACTCAGGATCTATCCTCACCTGTGAAAGCTGTCTGTCAAATTATGGTGAATACCGTAAAAACTTTTGTAGTGACAATTTTAATAGTGGCTGAAAATACCATTGATGTATAAATTTTTGAGACAGTAATTTCGCTCTGTAGACAAATTCTCTATATATACGAACTACAGACAAAACAACAGGCCTTTTCACAAACAAATTAGTCCGCACTTCGTTTTTGGCATTTAGATACAATCAAACATTTCCAGTTATCAACATGTGGTTGAATTGGGTATTTGGAGTTCTCCAATTCTCAGCGTGTTAATTAACCTAGTTGGTTAAAAATACGTAATATTTTTAATCCATATGTTGGTTAAATTTCCGCGTGATGTTTCCCGCAACGTTACATTTCATTCATAAAGTCTATTGTGACGTCATCGTTACTAGGCTTTAAGATATCGCGGCAAACGTTGACAAACGTGCTGAACCATTGAATATGCACCTGAGAGACGGTAAAAGTCATTGGAGAAACAATATATCCTTCCGTTTGCTCGTGGATTACGATATTTCTCCATTCTCGATAGTTCAATTTCTGATTTTAACATGCTCGCTAAAGCTCGCATGTTGAAAATCACAAATTTAACTCGCTAAAGCTCGCATGTTGAAAATCACAAATTTAACTATCTTGAACTGGAAAAATATCGTAATCCACTTGATCCGGAAGGATATACTATATTTGTCTTTCATTAAATTCTCGGTTTTTTAAATTTACCAATATTTCCATTTTTGATAGCATTATCTAAATTTTTATACCTTTTCAAGTTAAAAAGTATATATATTTGTTAAATAGGATAATTTATAGAGATAATGGTCCTTAATTTCCAAATTGTGTTATTTTAGATTTCTGTTTGTAGAATTTATAAGATAGTTTTTATATTCTATATGGTTGTAACATTTTCCCCTGCAACAACAGTGATGATAACCGAAAGCGAAGAATGTAGTACCTCCATTTGACAGGAGAGTTCCAATCCAAGAAATCCACCATTGGAAAGTTGAAATCATCAAATGTCGTGAAGTTTTGTTTTCACACATGCAGAGTTGTCAATGTAGAGGTACAATAGTTCCAGGTATGATGCTGATGATGATGTCTCAGTGGTCTCTTTCATTTCGAGTTCACTTGCATATATACAATGAAGTTTATCCTTAAATCGAGGATTGTTTAATGAAAGAACATCATCTATTACTCCTAGATAATTAGCAGATGTAACTTGGTCTAGCCGAAGTCCATGCAGAATATATTCTTTTAGATCAAAGCGTCAAAACGCAGTATTACTGTTTTCTAGCTTTATGATCGCATACAAGCAAGAAATTTACAGCTTTATACTATACATAGTGTTTGCAACTAGAGTAGGGGCAGTAAATAAATCAACAGNCTGCAGAAGTCGGGATGAAATAGGAACATTTAAAGAAAGAATATAAAATATGATAAATTAATATCCTAGAATCTATAATATAAAATATAGAAAATGCAGAGTTATGGATAAGGAAAGTGAAAACTATAAAAAGAGAAGATAAAATTTACAGCATATAATTTCTCTGGTGGCGGAAATACCCCTCCATATTACACCTGATACATGTACACCCACAGGCGATAAACCAATTCAAGCATATATTAAATCACTATCGACCAAGTGCGAATCGACGAGATAATTATGATAGTCAAAACAATATATGCGATTGTTGAAAAAGTCATTATTACTGTCGTAAACATTATTGATTTATTGACAGTAATAATTCCTTTATCGGAATTGCATCTATTGTTTAGACTCTGATAATGATCCCATCGATTCGCACTTGGTAGATAGTGTTAAATGGAATAGTCAAAAGAAGGCCGAGTATATTAATCGTATTCACCTTGACAGCGACGGTACTATTACAGACATTTTGAACTCATCTAACCGAGACGAAATCCGTCAAAATGATATTGATCAGATCGTATTAAAATCAAACAAAAATTTCACGTGTGCCGCAAGAGATGTCTTCGGGAAATCTAGAGTAAATAATAATGCCGCAATAAGAAAGATAACCCAAAACCGTGGTTTAATGGGAAATATGAAAAATGAAAGGATATGGAGTGAATGTACATGTGACAAAAACGCACACGATACATAGAAAAATCCAGTTTATCAAGGACAGGGCTTTACTTCCTGTCTACATCTTGATGTCGCCTGAAGGTCTTCAACTAGAGGTAAACAATATTCACCACCTCAAGCGAGATCAAGAAGGCACCTAGCGTGCACTTAAGCGGTATTCTTGACAAAATTATATCAATGTACTATGAAAAGAAAAAAAATCATAAAGCTCGTAAACACTACAGTAATTTTAAAAACGAAGAAAACAGACGTCTCATGCGATTAGCGAGTAAGTGTAACGAGGCGGGGAACTGGCCTCGTCTTTGGTTAATAAAAGAAGACTCTCAGTTGCAGCTTCCTCGTGGTTTTATTAAACGAAAAAGAGACAGAACATAAAATTACAAAACTGATAACGGAAACTGGGTTTCCGGATTTACGCATTCATAAATCAATTATATACGTAAAGAGAGACAACTCTTATAGAATTTCCCAAACATTCTGACCATGCCAATCTAAGATATAACATCCCCCGCCACAAAAAAACAAACATTCGTTTGTTAAAGATGGTCAGAATATTTGTGAAATCTTATTCATATTCAAATCATTATGAAAACTACATTTTGAAATATACAACTATGTACAAGAATAAACTATGAACTGTTTGGAATTTATGTTTCAATTTAAAATGATACAATTTCGAAATCACTTAACTGCAGTCCGAATTTGTAATACCAAAACTGAAAAAGGAATTTCTATAACAGACTCTCAATGAGAATAATGTATTCTTTTAAGGTGACATCCTCGTGCAAAAATAAAGGAGTTTAAAAATAAAAACCTCCACATGTAATCTCACTAAATTGGTCAAAGTCTTATAACTTCTTAACATCAAATATTCTAATCATGCGATTCAACCTTCACAAAAATCATGTTTAGCTATAAACAAATGCATGAGATCAACAATAAAAAGACAAATCCAGCAGAGACCCTAAACGCTTATCAATTTGCATATATATTAAGTAACATATTGATCAGATATGAAACCTAAAATAAGATAACAAATTTTAAAAAGGGTTTTCTTTCTGGTTTTAGCTTCAACAATATAATACTTCAGCTAAAATTGTCAAATTTACCACAGTAAATCTGTCTGCACGCAAGAGTAATCTTATTTACTACTAATTAAGTTTGTGAAAAAGTTCGCTACAAAAAGGTCGAAAACTATATTACAGCAAAATATATTCTTACTGAAAAGTTTTACATTAAAACAAACGCAAGTATATTACTCGTACTCAAAAATTATGTACTAACATGTAAACTAGTATTACGCAACATATTATGGAAAATCAAAGCAATAAATTTAATACTTAATTTGTCAAAACATCAAATCATGTTCAAATGTATATATTATACAGTTGGTGGAGGTCTTCTACGCACCAAGTTTTGCGTGAATTCGTTTAACTGATTAAACGGGATCCATTGTGCATTTTGAGCCGGCTCTCCTTTGAACTGGATTAGATACTCCTCTATGTTATTGTTTTTGCGCTGTGCTAACACTCTTTTAATCTTATAATATTCATCATGTTCCTCCGAAATAGAGTCAGTATTATAAAATGCAGAGTTTTTATATCGTTTTGGAGGCACTCAGACTCGCTTTGAACGGCGCAAAGGTTGTGGTGAAGGATGTGTATTCTCTGCTGAGCTTAAAGTTCCTCCGGTGTTTTCTGTTGAAGGATGTGTATTCTCCTCAGAACTTGAAGTTTCGGTGTTATCTCCATCTTGTACATTGGTTTGTGTACTTGGTATAGGTAAAAAGTAATCCACAGGTTGGGGTGCACGCACATATATTTTAAGTCTGTCTAAATGTGCAGGATTCTTAAGGTCTTGCCAGATGATGGGTCACGTAGCTTAACTGTATGAGGTGAAATAAGGCCATGTACTACTAATGGGCCACTATATCTAGGCTGAAACTTTCGGCCCGCACCCACTGGCTCTTTTAGCATATAAACATAGTCCCCAACTGATAACTTTAAAGGGTTGGACTTTCTGTTGACTCTTTCAGTCATGTTTTTCCCAGCAATAATTGCATTCTTTTCAATATCTGATCGTATTTGACTGATTTTCTGATTATGAGCTTCTATAAATGTGTGTAAATCAGCTGGTAAAGTATCAAAATTGGTCTGGTGAGTCGAGACAGACAATGG
The DNA here is from genome assembly GCA_002080025.1 of Modiolus philippinarum. NCBI lineage: Eukaryota > Metazoa > Mollusca > Bivalvia > Mytilida > Modiolidae > Modiolus > Modiolus philippinarum. Next base: position 29,023 of record MJUU01050000.1, read on the forward strand.
GAATTTAGGACGAAATCCATACAAGACTTCATATGGAGAGTACTTTATACTTGAGTGCACAGACGAATTCATAGCAAATGTTATTGCAGGTAAAATAGTGTCCCATTGTTTTCTATTTTGAACGTATGGTGTGAGGCGTTCGGCGAGAGTGCGATGGGTTCTCTCGCATGCACCAAGACAGTGGTGGATGAAACTGGGAGTAAAGTTTTGCTTTATACCAAGAAGTTTGCAGAGTTCTCCAGTGCAATTACTTATGAATTCACTGCCACGGTCACTGATAATGGTATCACATACACCATATTGACAAACCATTTCGAAAAGAGCTTGAGCAACTGTCATAGCGTCATAATTTGCGATTGGCATATTAAACACAAGCTTACTGAACACGTCTATGGCAGAGAAAATGTATCTATTAGTGCGCTGTGTTGTAGGCAAAGGTCCAAATAGGTCGACCTGCCAAACTTGGAAAGGCTCTGTTGGTGTTCTGTATGATATGATGCCAGATTTTGTGTGAGCTTTGGTCATTTTCCTTGTCTGACATGCATGACAGGATTTTACATAGTCTGATATGATCGAATGTAACTTTTCAAAATAAAAATATTCACTTATAATATCTATTGTGCTCTGTATACCACCATGTCCTGCCATAGGCGAGTCGTGATAAAGTTCTAAAACAGGTTTTATTAAAATTTTCGGCAAAACTAATTGATATTAGCACTTGATATTTTCGATACGTTGAGATTTTGCATTTCTTTGTATGAAATAATGAAGAATTACAAATATGATAGTCTGCACATCGTAAAATCAAACAGCGTGCATCACGCTGCAGTTTTGGTAATTCTCCCTGCTCCAAATATGATATTATTGGAATTAGTGAGCTGTCTCTGCGTTGGAGTGTCTTGACACTTTCAGGCGTAAAATTTGATTGTTTGAATAAGTCTATACTTTCTTGAATAAGTTGGGCTTCATTTGGTATGCCACTGTTTTCTTCTTGTTGTACATCTAGTGTATTGACATTAGAACATATACTGGAATTATCGGAATTGCAATAAATTCCGTTAGTTTCTAATACATCTGTCAGACGAGTTGGTGAAAATTGTTTGAAATTGCAATCAATTTCAGTATCTCCTAATGACGGCATACATTTGGCATCACTATGGGATATGCAGTTCTGTGGTTTTTCGTCTTGCTCGCCCAAAAGAACCTGTGATAATTTATCCACTGAAATGTCACTTATAACATTTTCTCCAGTCATATTTAACCAGCAGTTTTCATATATTTGTGGTTCGAAATTGCAATCAATTTCAAACTGGTCACCTGATCTAGACGAGTAAGGGTCGAATTCACTCAATACTGATGATAAACTGGAATTGCTCTCAATTCCGCTAAATGGACATTTATCCGATCCCTTCAAATTGGAAACGTTCGGACTTTCACACATAAACACTTTCTGGAATTCCGGATCTAGCAGAATTGATGTCTTTGAGTTCCCAAAATCAGCAGAATTATTGTAAAAAGTTGCAAAATCTTGGGAAATGCAATCATTTCCGGAATTAGGTGATGAATCATACATATCTTTGTCAAAGGAGATTAAGCTTCCGGAAATGCAATCAGTTCCGCAATGAGGGAATAAATCGATTAAGCTACTGGAAATGCAATCATTTCCTGATCGAGGGGATGAATCACAAATGTCGTTGTCAAAAGAGATAAAGCTATTGGAAATGCAATCATTTCCAAATTTGGGCCCTTTTTCGATTGAAATTTTATTTAAAATTGGTGTTTTGTCGAAGTGCGGAATTTCCAATGGGCTCTGATAATCGCCCATCACTATCGGCGAAGCCTTTGAAATGCAATCATTTCCAGCTTGTGAAATGAAATCATCTTCAGTATCGCCATCACAACCACAGGAATCACTATATATATCGACATGATTGATATTAATTATTTCCCTACCAAACGGTTCAATAAAATCAATTTTCCCGGTGTGTTCGGTAATGTAGGGGAAAAATGGATTGTTTTCGTCTGGGCTAGAAATACCATCTGATGCATCTGAATTCATGCATCGGGAAAGAGCATCGGGAACCTGCATTTGAGCAGCGGACTTGTACCTAATTTCAAAATTGTATTGCTGAAGTATTGCTAACCAGCGGTCATAGATAGCACCTTTTAACTGTTTTTCTATCAGAGGTCGAGGGCTTGACGGTCACATTCGGCAATAAATCGATTACCACGTAAATAACTGGAACAGTCGGTTATACTGGTGACAACACCTAACAGTTCGAGTTTCGTCGGGCCATAAGATTTCTGCCAATGGTTTAGGGATTTTGAACCAAACCGGACAATTCGAATATTTTCTTTGTTACCATTTTGATCAGGATGTTTTTGATATAAGATATATCCAATTCCCCTCGACGATGTGTCAACAGCCAAATAAAAAGTTAAGTCAAATCTAGGGAATGCCAAAGCTTCTGAATTTAAAAGGCGTGATTTTAATTCAATTAGCGCATTTTCTTGCTCTTCCGCCCAACAAAAATTTGCCCCTTTTTTCAGCAATATAGTCATAGGTTGAATAATAGCACTGTACTGCGGAATAAACTTTTTAAACCAATTAAAGAGACCTAATAGACGTCGTAACTGTTTGATATTTTGGGATGACGGGTACTCTTGCAAAGCCTTCACACGATCTGGGGGAGGTCTTATTCCTTCACTAGAAATATGATGCCCTAAATATATACAGGAACGTTGAGCAAAGGCGCACTTTTTTGGATTAAGTTTCAGACCAGCAGTTCTAAAGCGATCGAATATTTCATCTAAGTCTTTTAAGTGTTGTTGAAAAGTTTCTTCCGAACAGACAATGACATCATCCAAATAGCAGAGGCATGATTTAAATGTTAAACCTCGTAGCACTTTGTCCATGAGTAACTGAAACGAATTTGGCGAGGAACTAAGACCCATAGGTAAACGCTGAAATTTAAAAGTCCCAAAACATGTGTTAAATGCTGTATATTTTGAGCTATTTGGTTCTATTTTCATCTGAAAAAATCCGAAGGAAAGATCAATGGATGTTTTAAAGTTAGGAACAGTCTCGGTAAACGATTCGGTGAGTTCTTGCAAATCTGGTATAGCATAACTGAAAGTTTGTGTTTGGGAATTGAGATAGCGAAAGTCGCAACAAAATCGAAACTGTGATAAACTAGATTCTTTGTCATATGGAGGACGTTTATTTTGTGCTGTCGAACGTTTAGTAACTAACACAATTGGGCTAGTGATTGGTAGTTCCTCGCTAGGGTCTACTGGACATATAATACCTTGCCGAAGGAGTTCGTCAAGGTGATGACGTAACACTTGTTTTTTATCTGGCGCAAGACGATAAGGTCGTTGATACTTTGGTTTTGCGTAAGGTTTCAATATAATTTTGTGCTCAACTAATTCGGTATACCCAAGTGAAGGATTGTCTTTTGTAACAAATATATCTTTATTTACAAAAAGAAGTTGCTCTAATTCACATTTGTCAGAATTGTTCAAATTTGGGTTTTCAAACATAAAATTATCTAAAAAGGCTTTCATTTCTGGACGTTTTCCAGATTCCGAAAAATCAACATCAGATTTCAAACTGACATTTTGTACTTTGTGTTCGTTTACACTAACTGGTTGTATTTGTGTACAAGATGTTAACGGTGTATAACTTGCTATTGTTTTTCCCTTATGTATTGTAATAGTATCATTTGATGGATTGAGAATTTTAACAGGAACTGTCCTGTTTTTAGACATAGTAACCACTGATTTGGACGCCAATAGTCCTTTGGACAACATGTATTAACTGTTTTCACACGTGCCTTGTTGTCCGTACATAATTCCTGAAGGCAATTTGCCCCAAAGCAATACTTCAGAATTCGGAGAAATATTTGTGCGTTTAACACATGAGATATTGAAAGTTTTTGAAGTTATAGTTAATTTGCTAAAATCAAGCACTACTTTGTTTTTGATAAGATAGTCAGTGCCTAAAATTATGGGATGAGATGACATTTTCATAATGTAACAAAATATTTTGTGATCGGAACCAAAAATGTTCATAATGACAGAAGCTGTGCCAATTACATCAATTTTCTCATTGTTGGCTAAAACTATACTATCGTGCACATCCATGTTCATGTCGCACTATAGTATTAAATAACTCTTCAGAAATAATGTTTATTGAGCTTCCGCTGTCTATCAATGCTGAGACCTTCAAAGTGTTAAAACGGACATTCAAAAATAAAAATTTTGAATTGCTACATAACTTTGTTGATTCGTCAGAATCGGTGTCATTTGTTACAGAACTGTCGGAAAATATAGAGGAACTAAATGAACTACCTTCATTTTCAACACTATTAGTCAAAACATGAATATGCTCTCGAACAGATGATTTACTTCTGTTTCTTGTGGTACCCATTATTTTCTTCCTGGGAGAGCGGGCCCGGTGTACCCCAGGTGATTCACATTTCCCTGATAATTAAAACACTGTGAAGCAATATGACCTTGTTTTGAACAAATTTGACATACAATAGGATTAGATGTTGTAGAAGTTGTTGACGGTTTGTACAATAAACATTGCAATGCCGAGTGACCACTTTGATTGCACAACTGGCATTGTTGATCTGGGTAAGCATTGCCCGTACCATTCCACTTACAATGTCTACGAATATGTCCTGGACCTTGACAATTATGACATGTAATTGGCTGTCTATTTTGTCCCTGTTGGGTTAAATGACTATTTGACATCGGCAAGTTTGTGAACGAATGTCGATAGTTCTGATATTTGAGATTTCAGTATAGCAATATCATTTTGATCTGATTTTGGGACAGTTTTATGAAGGGCAGCTAAACTTGGTTCATGTACACGGTATTTGTAAGCCTCCCCAGCCTTAGCTAGAGAAAGCGCTTCTGAAGTGTCTTGGGGTTTGCTTGTACGCACATAAAAGGCAAGTTTTTCTGGTAACCCGTTAATAAATTTTAACATGATTTCCTGTTCGGGTTTGGATAATAAATTCCCCCTTTCCATTAATTGACAATAATAGTCTTCTATGTCTTGGGACGGACTCAAAATCATATTATGAAATGTTTCATTTTCTACAACAACTGACGGATGTTGCCATCCGATTTTGACATACTTATCAATAAACAATTGTTTAATTGCCAACCAATCAAGCTCGGGACTAAGCTCATTATACCAAGTGCGGGCTGGACCCTGCAGGTGCAAATGAAAGGCTGCCAACTTTCTACTTCATCCTCGTCGTCGTCAAGATCGTGCAGCAAAGCGAAAGACTCAAACTCTCTCAAAAAATTTGAACCGTTTTCCCGAGGATATCCGGCAAATTTCTTACAAACTGCAAGTTTATCCATGATTTTTGTATGTGTGAATTGTTTTGAAGGCGACACTTTTGGAGGTAATAAATTACAACTTGAAAATTGTATTTCTGTTACTTGTTCATGGTTAAGTAATAAATTTTCGGCTAAATCTGAGGTTTCCTTACTGTCAGGTAATACATGAAAAATTGGTGTTTCTGGCGTTTTTGGCACACTTTTTAAATATTTGGTGGCAAAACTATGATCTGATTGGTATAAATGAGCAGGCGTGTCACTATCAGAACAAACAATACTGTCTAATTTTGGAGATTTTGGGACTGAAAATTCGTTGTTTTCAAGAAAAGAGTCGTCTAAAATAGAATCATCATCGGATTCATTTGAACTTTCGGAATAGGAAAAATTGATGTCTGTATTTTCGTTAGTTTTGTAGGGGTTCATGTATCACTAATAAATGATAACGTGTTTTTTTCTTGGGCACGTTCAGACGTGAAAGTCAATCATTTCAGTATTAATAGCATACTCAGGCAATGTTAGATGGCAAACAATTGGTGTGAAAGGCAATCCTTTCCACCTAAAACTAGGGCAAAAATTAATATAAAATACCAATTAAGTCTTAAGTTTACTTTGTCTACATGTAAATTACCTCAGTTTATTATCTCTGATCAATAACAATCGTTTTTCACCAATCTGGTAAGGCGAACAAGCCAGTTTTGCCAGTAAATCTGTTGGATGGAGACCATCTTTATAGATTGATACTCGTATTTGTGAACTGTAGGGGAATGTGGGTTACGGCGTTTTGATTTCTGTAAATCCTCAGAAAATTTCGGAGTTATTTCATTAAACAACCTATTGGAGTCATTAATGAAAAAATTCACCTCCGCAATTTATTGATGTAGAATACGGTCCTCTTGTACAAAATCTGTCATATTACCTTCAAATTCATGATGGAGGTTATGTTGTACAATTGAATAAATGGGTAAATGTAAAAATACAAGTTTTACGCTATTACCAGATTCTCTTGTATAAGAATAAATATCACGCAACCCCTTTTTAATGTCATTAACTGCTGTATTGTCTTTTGAAGTGAAAAAAATAAAATCTCCCTGTTTTGACGTGAGGTTGCACGTACCTACCCAAACATAAAGAGTTGTATTGTGGAGTCTTCTGAGCTCCTTTTCTAAATTGTTTTGAAGAAATTTATACCTGTTCTCTACTGTTGCGCCACCATCGCACCAAAATTCAATAAAGGTCTCTGGATTTACTCTGACCTGTTTTTGTAAATTAAACCCTTTACTGTCACTGAGTAAAACAGGGATTCTACGGGGTGAAATAAGCGGCTGAACTCTCAGTTTCTCGATTTGGGCTTGTACTTTCCTTTCAAGACTTGACGTGGGAAATCAATGTCTTGCAAAAACTATTACCAATTTAGATATGAAAATGAAAATAAATTGTTTGTAAAATGTGGACTGACATCAGCCATCACTGGTCCGCCATGATTGAAACAGCATGTTTTCCAGACTGCGTCAAATGCCTATGTTACGCTGCTACAAATTTTTCTTTATTTTACGAAAAAATGTTACCATGTTACCATATTTTGTATGTAATCAATGAAATTCAGGTTCTCCACCATGTAACGAGGCGGGGAACTGGCCTCGTCTTTGATTATTAAAAGAAGACTCAGTTGCAGCTTCCTCGTGGTTTTATTAAACGAAAAAGAGACAGAACATAAAATTACAAAACTGATAACGGAAACTGGGTTTCCGGATTTACGCATTCATAAATCAATTATATACGTAAAGAGAGACAACTCTTATAGAATTTCCCAAACATTCTGACCATGCCAATCTAAGATATAACATAAGGATTACAAATGCACGTTGAGTAAATCATATGCTGACTACCAACATACTGTCGAAAAAAAATTGAGAGATATGTCAAAGAATGACAATAAAGAATTATGGAAAATTCTGAACAAGTTAAATAAAAAGGATAATAGTAATGATATTGAAGTTAGTTTACAAGACTTATATAATCATTTTAAAAATCTTAATCAAAGAGAGGAAGATATTATATCCCAACTGACATAGAACATTTTTAAATGGACCTATAACATGTATAACTGAGTCATAAATTGAAATTGGTAATTAAACTAAAAAATTACAAAGCGTCCGGAAATGACGATGTTTTGAATGAGTATATCAAAAGTATGTTGCATGACTTGATGCCAGTTTATTTACGACTTTTTAATATAATTTTTCAAACTGGCTTAATATCAGAATGTTGGTCTGACGGTGTTATGGTGGCTATTTATAAAAACAAAGGTTTAAAGTCGGATACCGAAATGTACAGAGGAATAAAATTAAATTCTTTTTTTAGTAAAACATTTTCAGTAATTCTGAACAACTGAACAATAGATTGAATAATTATGCAGATCATGTTGAACTTATATCAAAATCACAGACAGGATTTAGAAGGGGTTCTCTACTACCGATAATATTTTCGTATTGTATTCCTTAACTATATTTCGCATTTGGTCGAAAACTGTATTGCATATTTGATTTTAAAAGTGCGTTTGACACAATCTGGAGGGTGGGGTTATGGCAAAAACTATTAAAATCAAATATTAAAGGGAATATTTTTATAGTTATTTTCAATATGTATCAAAATTATTAAGACGTGTGTCAAAAAGGGAAGTGAGTGTTCAGGGCTTTTTAGGTCAGACATTGAAGTAAAGCAAGGAGAGAATCTATCGCCCTTTTTGTTCTTTTTCTGACTGATCTGGAAGAATTCTTTATTGACAATAATTCTGACTGCTTAAAGAAAGTGGAAGCACTATGTCATGATTCTCTAAAATATTTCTTATTCTATATGGCGATGATACTGCCCTACTCTCAGAATCCGAAGAAGGGATGCAAGAGACATTGAATTATTTTGAACGATATTGTGACCGATGGAAACTAAAAATTAATACGAGTAAGACAAAAGTCGTTATTTTTTGTAAAAGAAAAGCAAGGCATCAACTACAATTTACAATTAATTATGAAATTATTGAAATTGTTAATTCATACTCATATCTTGGTATATTATTTAACTATAATGGAAATTTTTGCACCGGTAGGAAAAGATTACTTGAACAAGCTACTAAATCTCTATATGTTTTATTATAGAAAAACTCAAAACTTGAGTATACCTATCGATCTTCAGATGAAATTATTTGATAGTCTAGTAGCACCTATCATCATAGACCCTGTTCACACTTACACTATTTGAATCGATCACGATCGATTCCAATCGGTTTTAGCTGTTCGTACTATAAAAGATTGATTGCGATCGATCTTATTTGGTCCGATTAAAATATGTGGTCTAAAAAACATCGATTCAAATAGAGACGATTATGGCGTTGTTGTGAACAATAAGGATCGATTGCGATCGATTCAAATGCTTTGAATAAGCATGAGATTGATCGTAATCGGTTCTAATGTGAACGTCAAACATGATTGAGATCGATCACAATCGATTCAGATGTTTTAAATGTGAACATAAACAGGTTTTAAAAGAATCGATCTTAATTTGGATCGATCGCATATAGTTCTAATGTTAACACGGTCTTATACGCATCAGAGGTATGGGGATTTGAAAATAAGGAAGGGATAGAAAAACTGCATTTACAATTTTGCAAAAAGGTTCTGAAAGTCCGTAACAGTACACCGAAATTCATGGTATACGGGGAGCTTGGAAGATATCCGATGGAAGTTATTATCAAACAGAAATGATTACTCTTCTGGAACAGTTTAGTTTTTAATGATAATAAATACTGTATAAATTAATGCTTAAATTACACAAAGAAAACCCGATAAAGTTCAAATGGATATCATATGTAAAAAACATTTTTAATGAATGTGAGCTTTGCTTTATATGGTCTGATCAGATTCCTATGGATAGAACAGTATTAAAAAGTATTATCAAACAAAAATTATACGACTGTTTCATTCAAAACTGGTTTTCACAAATAAATAATTCATCGAGGGGCGAGTTTTATTCTTTATTTAAAGCAAATTTTCAATTAGAACCTTACTTACTAAGATTAAAAGTGGAAGATAGAATATATATTACCAAGTTAAGATGTCAAAATATCAAATTGCCGGTCGAAACTGGCCGCTGGACAGGAATACCGAAACAAAATCTCTGCGGAAATGGATTAGGGGATGGGTTTCATTTTTTATTCACTTGCCAACATAATACAATACAGAGTCTCCGAGCAAAGTATATACCAAAATATTATACTTATAATCCAAATGAGTTTAAAATGAAAGGGTTATTGTTATATTGTAATGTAACTGTTTATGAAAATTTATCACTCTATCTTAAGAAAATTATGAAGTATTTATCTATTATAAAAGGGAATCTTAATATCCAAATCAGTCCTGATCTCCTTTTATGAATAATAACTGAAATTATTATTATAATTTTTAACATTATTTATATTATTAGACCCCTCCACTTGCATATAATTTAATATATAAAGTGCAAACGTCACATTATTGGAATAGTCATGTATTATTATTAAAATTATACACCTTACTCATTTTATTTAGGTAAATCCAAATGAAAAATAGATGTTTTGTCTTCCGAATTGATACTGTTTTTTCTACAAATGAAGAAACTATTTCACGATTTACTCGATTGCTTTGATTAAACTTTGCAAAAAAAAAACTTCCTGGTCAAAACATATTATTTGGTGTTTGAAAGTAAAAAACTATATTATTAACTATAGTATGATATCTTGCATACCTAGTTATTATAAAAAAATATCTAAACACCTTACTAAAAGGAGTATCATTTATCCATGTTAAATATCGTCACTAATCGATAGTGACATCGTGATGTATATAGGGTGTGCTCTATTTGTATTGTATTTATTATGTTTGTATGTACCTGTTTGTCATACCATTTATGTATATTTGTATGCTATTGTCCTCTTGTACACTGTGTGTCTGAGGCTGAATAAAGAATGGTTTTGTCTTTTGTAGAGCTCTATTTAAACAGAAATCGAGCGTCAGTCAATATAATTGATATTTAGAGGTCTATTTAAACCGATATCGACCTGTATCGGTCGATATTAAAGACCGTAATTATTTTATTATATAATTAAAAAGAAAATATATCTTACAATAATCTGTTAAAATAAATTTCATCAATCTTCACGAAAGTTGAAAATTCTTGATAAAAAACAAAATTCAAGACAACCGACTTTAAATTTGTGCAAATTTGACAAAAGTTAGCTAACCGAAGACTTATTTGCATTTTTTTTCGGCGTTTCGGTAATATTTAATTTCTAATTACTCCTTCTGACATTAATGTACAAAATGTACCGATTCAGAACTTCTGTACTCGCAAAATATGTCTTGACCTATCAGCGACGTCGTGAACAATCACAATCCCAGGATGCCGCACAATTTCTGAATTGGTCCATTGTTCACTGTGCTTTGTGACTGACAGTGTATATGTTTATTATAGGTGGATAAGGGTTATTTTCGTGCATTGTGATTTTCATTTTCAGGGTTTCCGTGATTGATTAATGCCCTTATTTCATTGTTTTTCGTGCATGGAAGCCAAATTCTTACTTTTCGTTCATCGAAAATGCATTACAAAAGTGAATTTTTTCCTACCGGGTATCCAACAGTCCAATGCTCTGGGAAGGCTGTGCTCGACCAAATGTCCTGTTCCTTGATTTTAGTCCATTTGAAAGAAGGAGACAAGTAACATGACAAAGTAACATGACATTCATTATATTTTCGAAAGGCCGGGATCTGCCGCATTTAACTTCGAGAAAGCGGGTTGCTACAGAATATGGTTTACTCAACTTCACAGTAAATTTTACGGTTCTGACCTTTCATTATTTTCATTTCATATATTTACTTATCATTATTTTCAATAGAACAAATGCAATTTTCTTTGAATTTTATAATACCTAGATCAGAATTGGGAAAATCATTTTCATGTCAGAATTTTTTAATGTTCAATATATACAATTTTTAGTCATATTTATTGAGATATCAAATTTTTCAAACAATATGCCCAAGATAAATGTATCTTCAGATTTCGAAAACGGATATTGTGCACATGAACCTCTCTCTTCATCCGTTTTACGTTTACAATTCTTACACTCAGCTAGACTTACATAGAGAGATCAAAAGATTATGTCGCTACTGTTTATCAAATACAATGTACGTACTTTAAATGAAGTTGAAGATGAAAGGCATTTTATTGTTAGCTGTCCATTGTATAACAAACAGTGAATTTTACTATTTGATAAAATAGATCTCTTTGCACAGATTTTAATAATCTAATAAGGGAATCAAAAATGTTTTTGGACATTCACAAATGAACATTTACAAATCTGATACATCTTGGTAATTTTATTACAGAATGTTTTGAAATTAGAAACCAATGGAGACCAAATGAATGATTTCCTTTGTAATATTCTGCTTATTGTTATATATGTCATCTTTGAAGTAAGACACAAGCATAATATGTCCGGATTCGTTGATATTCGGCACAATTCGGAAAGGTCGACCGCCATCATATAATGAAAAAGCATGGTGACCCGCGGCGGTTCATGCTTACTGGCGGGTGATACGACGTTTTTGCGGGTGTGATCCAGCAAATGCAGGTCACTTGGCAGGTGGTGACGGTTCGCGATTCAATAAAGCCTGTATAATTTCGGACCGACGACGGAAACAGCGATTCCGTTATTACTTAATTAAGTTAATTAGCTAAGCGCAGGCACAATTGCATATATGCCAATGAAATTTTAAAATGGCACAACCATCCCAACTTTGGATATATGAAGCTTAGTCGTAGTATTTGTTGTTTCTGCAGTAACCTGGCAAACAAAAAGCGTCTCATTATTTTAGTATAGTATAGATATGTTTTATCTTCTTTGGCTTTTCATTTAGAGAGTTTTGGTTATTTGTTTTCTATCAGATTTTTTTCCAAGTTTTGGTTGATAGTTTTGATTCTTTCTGCACTGAAGAGACATAACTTGTCGAAATGGCTATATGCAGAAACTAAATTAACAGTAAGATCGGATTTTTTTTTTATTTTTAAGTGTAATCAAATGCAGAAATTTTTGGTTAGGCCATACATCACTAGATGGCAATTTTCTCGCGATAATTCGAACACTAATAGAATTCTTAAAAGTTACACTGGGATAACAACTATTTTGTTAGCGATCATGAAGTGCTTAAAATAGTACGTTTTTGGAGTCCATGTCTTTCACGAGATAGTTTAGCGTTATTTGTGCATTTACGACACATGTATTCAAGACATATAGAAAATGCTAAAACTATTAATAACAAATGAAAGAAAAAGGGAGAGAAAATATTCATGAATTTAATAGGAAACAATATGTGATGATTTTTTTCTCTCGATATATGCTTTATCAATCTCAAATCTCAACGGAAAGCTATATACCTTTGTGTTTTCAAACTAATTCTTACATGGATTCAAATTTGCAGAGAAGACAAAACAAACCTGTCCTGAGATTCTCCGTAAAAAGTTTGTGTGGAGAAATTAGAACATTATTTTCATGCTTATCAAGTTAGCTAGTAACTTTGCAAAGTAAAAAAATACATGGTTACCTGAAACAGCTGTAATAACAATATTCAAATCTAATGCTACTGTTCGAAAAAAAAAACAACCGACTGTCCATTGAACTCGTTACAGGACAGGACTAAAGGTACTTTGACTGAGTAACTGTCTTCTGTTCTATTCCCCTCATGATTGTTATTGTTTATTTCAGATCAAGACCTTCACAGCATCTCTTTAGACCTGTACCAATATATGTGTTACCATATAGTTGGTTCAGAAGAAACAGTCAAAACTAAAAGATTATTTATGAAAATACATGACGATATGGCATTTAATAACGACATAGTGATTATTACAAGTGGTAGCTTCGGTGAAGGACTCGAAATGAAAGGTAGTGACTTTGATTTTATGTGTGTGATTAAAGATTTTCAAGTGTGTGAAACCATGTCAGATGTACGTCAGTTGGATCGCTTTAGCGCATACCTTGGCGTTGATACTTGGGAAACAAAGCCTGGATTTGTCAAGTTAATGTTCTATAGTAAAAATGTCAATTATATTGATTTATGTGTAGAATTTAGAGGCGAGTCATATCTTTCTAACGCACTTTTCAAAACTTTCTTTAAAACACAATTTAGCACAGACGAAATACTTGCGTCTGTTACTGAAGTTATCCATGGACCGTGCTATTCAGACAAAGAAGGACTGTATGACTATGCTTTCTGTGTGCACAAAAAAATCATGGATTGGCCTAGCAAATCGATGGATTACCAGGTCAACAGGGTCATGGCCAATGAAGGATGTCACATCTAAAATAGTTGAACATGGAGTTATCTTTGTTCCAGTAGGAGTCAAAGGTTCCATCCACGAAGAAATTGAATGGCGTATATCTTTTTCGGTAGCAGAAAAAATGCTTATCCATTCCTTTACTCATACACAACTTTTGTGTTATGCTTTAATGAAAATAGTATTGAAAGACATTATCAATGCGAACATGGAATGTAAAGATCTACTCTGCTCATATTATGTCAAAAATATTATATTCTGGGTTTCAGAAGAGTTGAATTTTTCCCAATGGAAGCCTCAAGAGCTGATATTCTGTTTCATGCGATGCTTTAGGAGGCTGTTATATTGTGTTCAATATTCATTTTGTCCCCACTACTTCATTCCAGAAAACAATTTATTTGAAAATAAAATCGAAGGAAATAATCGAAGAATATTACTTTATCACCTTAATTTCCTGTATAGCTATGGCTGGAAACATATTTCATTTACACCGAAGTTACAGGATTTTCTTACAACACCAGATTTTACATATTCCGAAAACCAGTTATATGTTAGATATGTAGAACATATGAATCTTTCGTCCGTGTGTGACTTTTTGCCACAAGTTTTTAGTTTTTACAAGATTATCAAACTTTTACCGACCTACAAATCCTCAACAATTATTTCTTACTATCAGTACCGGTTATCGACATTCTGCCGAGCGGAGGCAGGTAGGATCAAACTTGCCGAAAGTCTTGATAACAAGCGTTTGTATAAGAACTACAAGTTATGTCAGTCTTACCTGCTACTGAATACAAACCATGATGCTGTTTCTGGCTGGTTACAATTAGCTTCCTTATTTTACGAAATGAATCAATACAGAAAGACATTAAAAGTCGTGTCCTATGCTTTGTTAAAATGTTCTCCAGAAAAAATGTTGATAGGTTTGAAACTTACTTCCGTTCAGCATGACATTCTGCAATCTAAAATATTGCAATCTAAAGGATTTGTTAGCATCCTAAAGCTTCTACGATTGGAAAACGTGTTTCTCTATCGACAATCAACTTTAATTCCAAGAGAAATTGAACAAGGGAAATCGCCTCCACATTTGTTAATAGCACCAGTAGTGTATGCACATATTTTGTCTTCTTTGTGTCATTTTCATCTCGGTGAAATGAGACAGATGAAAACTTCATTGGAAAATTTACAACATACCATATCGCAAAACTATTTCATAAATTCCACTGATGATGTAAAACTTTTCATTTTAGACAATGAGTGGTGTAGTTTTGAGATGAGATGAAATAGTCTATGAACCTAAAGAATAAACTTTCACCATTTGCCGTTCTTGGCACCGTCGATGATATTATATATACAATTTTTAGAGATAAGACAGGAGACTCACATGAGACCGGTTAGCTCAGATGATTCCCAGAATCCAATTGCGTTCGTCTTAAAAATGATAAAGTTGTCTTTGACATAAGAAACATTTGTTATTTATTATAAATGAAAATTAAAAAGACAATTGTTCAGAGAACAATTGCAAGGTCTTTCACGAGCTTTCTTGTTTGAAAAATTCCCAAATCAAAACATAGGTAATCAACGATAACAAAGTTTGCCTTGTTATGGCACATTGTCACAGCAACCCAATCTTTGCCTGGATGCTGACCTACTGTCAAAAATGCATGAATATATAAGTTTAGATGATCCTGCAATTTACAGTGATTGAGATCTGAACTTGGATGTAAACTTGAATGTAATTCACTCAAGTGGAAAATATAGGTCATACTGGCCTAATTTTGTCTGAATTTTGCCCTACCATCAGAGATGCATGCTCATGCAAGGTAAAATGTTCCTGCCATGTACATTGACAGAGATCTGAACTCGGACTTAAACTTAAATGTAATTCACTCAAATGTACAATGACTGAGATCTGAACTCAAAGTCATTCAAGCAGAAAATGTCAAAGTGACCTCATTTTTGCCTAGATACTGATGACCTACCATGAGAGATGAATGCATGTGCAATGTTAGATGATCCTACCATGTACAGTGACTGAGACTAAACTCGGACTTAAACGTTAATGTAATTCACTTAAATGGAAAATGTGGGTCAAAGTGACCTAATTTTGCCTGGATGCTAACCTACCATGAGAGATGCATGCATGTGCAAGGTAACATGATTCTTTAATTTATAGTTACTGAGATCTGAACTTGGAAGTAAAGTTGAATGTAAATCAGTCAAGTGGAAAATGTGGGTCATAGTGACCTTATTTTGTCTAAATGCTGAACTACCATCAGAGATGCATGCTAATACAAGGTAAGATGATTCTGCAATGTACAGTGACTGAAATCTGAACTTGGACGTAAACTTGAATGTAAGTCACTTAAGTGGAAAATGTATATGTCATAGTGACCTTATTTTGCCTGGATGCTGACCTAACTTCAGAGATGCATGCATGTGTAAGGTTAGATGATCCTGCCATGTACTGTGACTGAGATCTGGACTCAGACGTAAACTTGAATGTAAGTCATTCAAGGGGAAAATGAAGGTCAAAGTGACCCTTTTTTGCCTGGATGCTGACTTGCCATCAGAGAGACATGCATGTGCAAGGTAAGATGATCCTACAATGTACAATTACTGAGATCTAAAATGGGACGTAAAATTGAATGTATTAGTCACTCAAGTGGGAAATGTAGGTCAAAGTGACCTAATTTTGCCTGTATGCTGACCTACCATCAGAGATTCATACATGTGCAAGGTAAGATGATCCTACCACCTACAGTGACTGAGATGTTAACTGTGATGAAAACTTGAATGTTAGTCATTCAAGGGGAAAATGTAGGTCAAAGTGACCTAATTCTGCCTGGATACTGACCTACCATGAGAGATGCATGCATGTGCAAGGTCAAATGATCCTACCATGTGCAGTCATCTGAACTAGGACATAAACTTGAATGTAAGTCATTTAAGCGAAAAATATAGGTCAGATAGACCTAATTTTCTTTGAGGCTGTGAGGCAACCCTAGATGCACCTGCATGAAAAGTTTGATGACCCTATATATAGCTACATGTACCTTTTAAAGATTCTCAGATATATACTTAATTGCGGACATGGATGTGGATGTGGAGGCGGATGCCATGGGTACTCAAATAAACCCTCTCAACTTCATTGAGGCAAACTAAAAACAAGTGTAGACACAAATACCTATTGCTTAATATTAACATTGTTCTCAATAATGTTGTGAGTTGGTGTAACATTTGCCAAGAATTGCACTTGTGTAAAAATCAAAGTAATTGAACCATGAAACTAATGTCAAGGTTACTTGCATTGACATATGTCAAAGTTATTACTGAACCATAAAATTAAGGATAGAGTGACATGTCCCCACTAAGATATACATGTAGCAATAAGCCATATACATGTACATTCAAAGGTTTTCAAGTAATTTGACAAAAACAGCAGTTCTATTTTTAGTAACAGAGGCCATGTTGTTTGGTCCTCTCATGACTAACCGTCAAGTAGTAAGCAATCACATCTTTTTAACTGAAATAATGTATCCTGGTGATGAAAGGGTTGGCAAAAAAGCGGGAAATACTCATATTTACCAGGATGGTGGGAACTGGGAATTCCCTGGAAGTACTGGTAATTCCCGGACAATACTGGGAAATATACTGTCAAATGATATAGCTTCAACACATTGTAGTCGAAAGTGCAACAAATAGATCAAATATGTCTTATTGGATGTATACATGGGGAATTTCATTTTTTCCCACTTCCATATGACTATTCCAAATAAGTAAAGCAATAAAAGTCTTCTGATTTTCAGTATTAAACCTCCATTCAATGGTTTTCATTGCAATACCTTGAGATATATGCTTTTTATTAATGTTTTTATAAACAAGAATAAAATTCATTAACATGATTAAGGTACTAGTATTTGTTATAAATATTTCATTTAACAACTAAAATTTGTCAAATGTGAGAGTGTTAATTACTAAAAAACATAAATGTCAATGATGGGCTTGCATGGGTATGTTCAAATGGATTCATAAAGGAATATTTTTTAATTAAAATTTCAAACACATTTTTAAAGGATTTATTAAATTAAAAAATAAATTAAACAAATAGTTAAGAGTATTTTTGTGTCAAAAGGACTTGATTTGAGTTATTTTTTTGCATATTTCCCAGTATTTCCCAGGACGGTAATCCCAGTGGGAATTACCACCACTGGTATTTCCCGGCCAACCCGGTGATGACCCAGGCCAAGTTTGGTTTAAGTTGGCCCAGTGGTTTCAGCAAAGATTTTTGAAAAAAATGTTTATGATGGATGCAAGCTGTCAAGTGACTTTTTGCAAATCCTATATAGGAATTTTTTTTTTAAAATAGGAAAAACATCATCTAAATATAGGAAAATATAGGAACAAAAATCCTTCAATTCCACTAGTTTCAATAGTATTTCTGCATGTAAAGTATATAAATATGTGTATAATTCATGTTAGGGGAGTACAAGTGTCAGAAATTTTGTAATTAGAATTAAAAGGCTGGCCTTAGGTTTTGAAGAGCTTCGCTAATAGAACAGCATGAGCAAAACATTTTGAAAATCAATGTGCGGTTTTCCAGATAATAGCAATAATATAGCCAAATACCGAAAAATTTTAAAATATAAAGGGAAATAACTCTTTCAGGGTTTTCCGGACGACTTCGGCCTTGGAACAAAAAATGTAGCCCTTGTCATTCTCAACATTTTGGTAATAGTTTTTAATTCACCATCTATCACGGTTTTGGAGTTAATAGCGATAAACTAGCTAAAGATCAAAATTTGTAACAAATAATTGGAAATAACTCTTTCCAAGTTCATTAGAGGTCTTTGGTCCCAAAGGAATATATATAGTCCTTGACATTTAGAACATTTTTGCCTGAATAAGAATTCATCAATCTATTATTGTTTTCGAGATAAAAGCCGAAAACCAGCCAAAATACCCAAAAGGATATCATATGGGGGGAATAACTCTTTCAAAGTTAATCGGATGTCTTTGGTTTGATAGAATAAATATTGCCCTTAATATTTTAATCATTTTTGCTGAAAATTTTGATCAGCCATCTGTTATGGTTATTGAGATAATAGACAAAAACCAAATACAAAAAACATTCAAAGGGTAATAACTCATAAAAAGAGTTGTCGAATCTTTTTGAACCAAATGTAACGAAGTTGCGTCTTACATTAATGAACATTTTACTCATTACCTTTGACCAGCCATCTATTATGGTTTCTGAGTTTAAGCGATAACAAGGGTAGAGGTCATCGATAAAGGTCAGCGATGACCTTTGACCTTGGCATTTTTAAATGACTTAATATCACTAATGATCAATGCTGAAGATCCTAGGTCCCTATGACTAACGGTTTCTGAGATAAAAAAAAACTACGAAAACTTGAAATCTTAAAGGGGCAATAACTCAAAAAAATCATACCGCTACTTGACGAAGCAAGTGTGACGAAGCTTTGTCTTGACCTAACAAACATTTTTGTCATTACAATTAATAATCCATTCGTTACGGTTTCGGAGCTTATCTGCTAACAAGGTTTTTCAGGTCAGGGGAGAAAACTCTGTTACTATAAATAGGTTTGTTTAGCAGGGTGACTTTTGAATTGCTATTGTGTGGCCAACCTACCCTACCAAATATCAAAATGATATGTCAAATAGTTTTTAAGATTAATTTTGTGAAATTTGTGTCCGAATTCTAGTTCAAGTTCAGAAGAATAACAATAAGGCTTTCACGACTGAGGTCGTGAAAGACCTTAATTAATCTGAAATAATTTTTTTTTACGGATACCGGACAACTCCGCAATGGTTTTTCCTAAGTGAATATGACCCTCCTTAACATTTTTGTAATTATAATTAATCAGCTATTTTCTAAGGTTTTTGAGATAACTGGGATAATATAGCCGAAAACCCAAAAAATTGAGCATTTAAGAGGGAATAACTCTTTAAGGGTGCATCGGACAACTTCGCTGTCATTACAAAAATGTAGCCCTTGATATGCTCTACATTTTTGTAGAAATATTTTAACGGCTATCTTCTACCCATTTCAAGGATATAGCTAAAAACCCAAAATTGAAAACTTATCAGAGGCCATAACTTTTTTCTGAGACGTCGGACAGAAAAAAAAACTTCCCACCTCAAATGAAGCTGATAAGATTCTCTACATTTCATCCATTACTTTTAATCAGCCATCTCTTGCGGTTTTCCAGATAATAGCAATAATATAGCCAAATACCGAAAATTTTTAAAATATAAAGGGAAATAACTCTTTCAGGGTTTTCCGGACGACTTCGGTCTTGGAACAAAAAATGTAGCCCTTGTCATTCTCAACATTTTGGTAATAGTTTTTAATTCACCATCTATTACAGTTTTGGAGTTAATAGCGATAAACTAGCTAAAGATCAAAATTTATAACAAATAATTGGAAATAACTCTTTCCAAGTTCATTAGAGGTCTTTGGTCCCAAAGGAATATATATTGTCCTTGACATTTAGAACATTTTTGCCTGAATAAGAATTCATCAATCTATTATTTTTTTTGGAGATAAAAGCCGAAAACCAGCCAAAATACCCAAAAGGATATCATATGGGGGGAATAACTCTTTCAAAGTTAATCGGATGTCTTTGGTTTGATAGAATAAATATTGCCCTTAATATTTTGATCATTTTTGCTGAAAATTTTGATCAGCCATCTGTTATGGTTATTGTGATAATAGACAAAAACCAAATACGAAAAACATTCAAAGGGTAATAACTCATAAAAAGAGTTGTCGAATCTTTTTGAACCAAATGTAACGAAGTTGCGTCTTACATTAATGAACATTTTTCTCATTACCTTTGACCAGCCATCTATTATGGTTTCTTAGTTTAAGCGATAACAAGGGTAGAGGTCATCGATAAAGGTCAGCGATGACCTTTGACCTTGGCATTTTTAAATGACTTAATATCACTAATGATCAATACTGAAGATCCCAGGTCCCTACGACTAACGGTTTCTGAGATAAAAAAAATTACGAAAACTTGAAATCTTAAAGGGGCAATAAATCAAAAAAAATCATACCGCTACTTGACGAAGCAAGTGTGACGAAGCTTTGTCTTGACCTAACAAACATTTTTGTCATTACAATTAATAATCCATCCGTTACGGTTTCGGAGCTTATCTGCTAACAAGGCTTTTCAGGTCAGGGGAGAAAACTCTGTTACTATAAATAGGTTTGTTTAGCAGGGTGACTTTTGAATTGCTATTGTGTGGCCAACCTACCCTACCAAATATCAAAATGATATGTCAAATAGTTTTTAAGATGAATTTCGTGAAATTTGTGTCCAAATTCTAGTTCAAGTTCGGAAGAATAACAATAAGGCTTTCACGACTGAGGTCGTTAAAGACCTTAATAATTAAAAAGTCAATTGTTCAGAGAACAATTGCAAGGTCTTTCACCAGTTTTCATCATGATTACATGTTATTTTTTTATTTTATTGTCGATTCTAAGCAAAAATATGATGTAAACAAGAGTTCTGAACTTTTTCAACTAAATTTAATCACCTTTTTCTTACCTTTCTTGGTGATTTTAATAAAAAAATCCCAAAAATTGGCTATGACCTTGACTTCTGACCTTGATGACCTCTGACCTTTTGCTCAAAATGAAGGTCTCTTCTTACTGATTAATTTGATATGTTACTTGACTACACTATCACTAAGAGTTTAAAACTTATATGTGAAAAACCATTTTTCGAAACGCGTCAAGAGCAATAACTCTTTAGAGAGTCATCGGAGAGTTTCGGTCCAAATGAAACAAATATAGCCCTTGACATGCTGAACATTTTTGCTGTTATACTTTTTCAGCTATCTTTTATGGTTTCTGAGTTTATCCCCTAACAAGATCAAAGGTCAAGGTCAAATGTCACCGATGACCTTCAACCTGGTACTCAAATTGAAGGTCTTTTCTTACTGATCACTTTAAACATATATGTTTACTATATTATCTGTAAGCGTTTAAAAGTTATTCGCGAAAAACCGATTTACCAAAATACGTCAAGGGCTATAACTCAGAAACGGTCCATCGCACAGTTTTCATTCTTTGAATTAAATGTAGATCTCAATGAGACGAGTATTTTTGCAATATAATGTTTTCAGAAATTTTTTATCGTTTCCGAAATATCGCGATAACAAAATTTCAAATGGCGGCCATTTTGAAAATGTCGGACGAAAACAAATTTTGACCTCGGATTTGTAATCCGGACTATAAAAGCTACCTAGAAAACAAATTTGGTGAAAATCCGATAACTTTGAGAAATTTGCATATTTAGGGGTCAAAACTTGCATATTTAGGGGTCAAAACTGAGGATGAATGCAACATTTTCCCTACCTCAGATTTTTGATATCGGTTACGGTTTCTGAGCTTATCCCCTAACAAAATAAACCGTGTTATGGGAGATAACTCCGTTACTAAAAATAGATCAGATCAACGGGGTGATTTTTGTCGAGCCCATCCAAGACCGGTTTATGACACTAAGTATTGAAATGATATGTCGCGTAGTTTTTAGGCAACGGCCAGCGAAAAAAGAATAATAATAATAATTAAAAGGTCAATTGTTCAGAGAACAATTGTAAGGTCTTTCACCAGTCTTCACCATGATTTCATGAAAGTCACTACCGGTTGGTAATTGCATTTACTTTATTTTCTCCCTTACATTTGATTACCTATTTTAACTGATGTAAAGATTTTACTAAAACAAACTCTAAAAATTGGCTTTGACCTTGACCTCTGACCTTGATGACCTTTGACATTGTGCTCAATTTGAAGGTCTCTTCCTACTGATTAATTTGATATGTTACTTGACTATACTATCTATAACGGTTTAAAAGTTATATTTAAAAAAAACATTTTCCGAAACGCGTCACGAGTAATAACTCTTTAGAGAGTCAACGGAGAGTTTCGGTCCATATGAAACAAATATAGCCCTTGACATGTTGAACATTTTTGCTGATATAATTTTTCAGCTTTCTATTATAGTTTCTGAGTTTATCCCCTGACAAGGTCAAAGGTTACCGATGACCTTCAACCTGTACTCAAATTGAAGCTCTTTTCACACTGATCACTTTAAGTATATATGTTTACTATATTATCCGTAAGCGTTTAAAAGTTATTTGCATAAAACTGATTTACCGAAACGCGTCAAGGGGTATAACTCAAAAACGGTTGATCACAGAGTTTCGCGTCTATTGAATAAAATGGAGATATTAATGAGAGGAGTATTTTTGCAATATAATGTTTGTAGAAATTTTTTATCGTTTCCGAGATATCGCGATAACAAAATTTCAAGTGGCGGCCATTTTGAAAATAGCGGCCAAAAATTTTTTTTGACCCCAGATTTGTAATCAGGACTGTGAAAGCTACCTGGAAACCAAAGGTAGAAATCCGATCAGTTTGAAAAATTTGCATATTTAGGGGTCAAAAACGCGTAACCGGGGTCGCGACCCAAACAATTTTTTTTGCGTGATAAATCATCCTGAGGATGAATGCAACATTTTCCCTACCTCAGATTTTTTATATCAGTTACGGTTTCTGAGCTTATCCCCTAACAAATTAAACCGCATTCATGGGAAATAACTAAGTTACTATAAATAGTTCGATATGCTTGCGTAAGTTTTCGCATCCTCAGCCAGTATCGATCCATCACCTAAAGTATCGAAATAATATGTCGCGTAGTTTTTGAGCATGGCCGGCGGAAGAAAAAGAAAAAAAATAATAATCCGAAGAATTACAATAAGGTCTTTCACATGTGGTGAAAGACCTTAATAATAATCAGAAGAATAACTATAAGGTTTTTCACTGTTTTGAAAGACCTTAATAATAATAATAATTAAAAAGACAATTGTTCAGAGAACAATTGCAAGGTCTTTCCCCGTCAATGTTATGTTTTGTTACGTCTTATGCTTGAAATCTTCTTGATGAGATGCACATTGTGTCCAATATATTTGATTTTCTTTTTCTAACAGATTTAATTACTGTTTCTACAATAAAAAGACAAAAAATGGCTATGACCTTGACCAGCGACCTTGATGACCTTTGACCTTGAGCTAAAATTGTCGGTGTCTTCTTACTGATTAATTTGATATGTTACATGACTATACTATCTGTAACCATTTACAAGTTGTACGCAAAAATACACTTTCCGAAACGCATCAAGGGCAATAACCCTTTTGGGAGTCATCGGAGAGGCTCAGTTCAAATGAAATAAATGTAGCCCTTGACATGATTAACATTTTGCTGATATAATTTTTCACCCATCTATTGCGGTTTTTGAGTTTATATGCTAACAAGGTCAAAGGTCAAGGTCAAAGATCTCCGATGACCTTCAACCTGGTACTCAAATTCAAGGTCCTTTCATACTGATCACTTAAAACATAAATGTTTACTATATTATCATGAGCGTTTAAAAGTTATTCGCAAAAACCCGATTTGCGGAAACGCCTCAAGGGCTATAACTCAAAAACGGTTCGTCCCAGAGTTTTCGTTCAATTGAGTCAAATGTAGATCTCAATGAGAGGAACATTTTTGCAATATAATGTTTTCAAATTTTTTTTTATCGTTTCTGAGATATTGCGATAACAAAATTTAGAATGGCGGCCATTTTGAAAATGGCGGACGAAATTTTTTTTTTCTGACCAACCAGAAATGTAGATTTTTATGAGAGGAGTATTTTTGCAACAAAATGTATTCATAAATTTTTTTATCGTTTCCGAGATATTGCGATAACAAAATTTCGAATGGCGGCCATTTTGAAAATGGCGGACGAAA
>MJUU01050004.1:0-14894 GCA_002080025.1 Modiolus philippinarum
CATACAATATTATCATGTCTATACACAACTTACCAAATACACTTCCTACCCTCAGTAAAGTTATCTATTTCTACATACATTTCCTACCCTATGTAAAGTAATCAATTTGACATATATTTCCTACCCTAGCTAAAGTAATCAATTTGACGTATATTTCCTACCCTCAGTAAAGTAATCAATTTGACATTTATTTTCTACCTACAGTAAAGTAATCAATTTGACATTTATTCCCTACCCTGGGTAAAGTAATCATTTTGACATATATTTCCTATCCTAGGTAAAATTATCAATTTGCCATATATTTCCTACCCTAGCTAAAGTAATCAATTTGACATATATTTCCTATCCTAGGTAAAGTTATCAATTTGCCATATATTTGCTACCCCCAGTAAAGATATCAATTTCTGCAGACATTTCCTACCCCCAGTAAAGTTGATAATTTCACAGCACATTTCTTACCCTTAGTAAAGTTATTGATTTCCACATATATTTCCTACCCTTAGTAAATTTATTGATTTCTGGATATATTTCTGAACCTTACTAAATATATTTATTTCCATATATTTTCTTGGCTTAGGAAATATTTATGTCCCAAAACCTTTACTACATGTTCCAAATGTTTACCAGTTAATTATTTGGTAGCCTCGCCAAAGATTTTCGTTTCCGTATATCTTTGCACCGGTGCACAAAGATATGGCAAAGCTTCATCTTTATACTGGTTTATAAATTCTTATCTTTCTGAAAACTTTACGATTATCATAAACATACACAAAGACATAAAATTACATATGTTTTAAATAGGCCTATATTTACTAGGTAAACCGCGGTCTCTCAAAACTGCGCTGAGGTTTGTAAAGTATGGCAAATTTTAACATTTACTTAACGGAAAGCAAAGGTAAATGTATGTAAAGATTTGTAAATGTTATGCAAATTTTAAACTTTGCATATATTTGTATAGCATTTGAATACGTCTGTAAATTAAAGATTTCATCTAGTGTACCGCACACGTAATCATATATATCACATTTTCGGTTTTACAGGACAAATTGCCGAAAATTTTGAATTTCTCGACAGTTGCTGTGCTCTCAAATGTCGATGTTGTAAGACTGTATTTGCACAAAAGACACCGTTTGTCTGGACAGGTCTTAAATTGTCCTATTACAGGTGATTTTAGTTTAGCCTTAACGAGCATGTACTTCAAGTCTTTGGCCTGCGAAAAGATATAAGTGGTGGTTCTGGGAAAAGGGCTTTCATTTTAGGTGACGCATGCAAGGCTGGCATGCATTCACGTGAAATAGCTGACAAATTTGGAAGTTGTGGATGGAAAGTCGTAACAAATGAGATTCGAGAGTTCCTTTTCTTTTTATTTCGGTATTGTAACAACTGTTTTCGTTCTAAAGTTGAAACCTTTTCAATTGTTTTTTTTTTTTTGCACTCGTACAGTCGTATTGGGTTTCGATCACCTGTATTGGCCCTCGGCTTCGCCTCGGGCCAATACAGGTGACCTCAACCCAATACGACTGTACTTGGACATTATACAGGATTAATATGAAAATACCCATTTAATAACACTAAAGTACAGACAGGGATGCTTTGATCACCCCAAATGCAATATGGCTTACAACCCATGGATGTTGTAGCCCCTAAATGTTAAGTTTCTAGCGTTATTCTAAATTGATAGTTTGAAATACCCTTAAACTCGAACTGTTTTCATCAATTCATGCAAAAGAAGTTGCAGCTATGGAACATGTGGAAGTTCGACTGTACAAACGACATTATGTTTTATTGTAATGGTTCATGACTTGCTGTGATAATAATTTCTATGGCTGGAAATTAACTCTACAGATTTATTGAAATTGTATGATGTATTCTATTACATGTTTATTGAAATAAATAATATATTAGGTAATTTCATCTTTTGAAATGAAGTTGAGCAAACGATATTAGAATTTTTACAAATTAAAAATGATTTTCGGGCTATTATTGTACAAATTATTATTAGTATAGGCTGATTTTGTACAAATTTTAATTCGAACAAACTGAAATACAAATTATAATATGTACAAAATTTTCAATAGACCATTTAAGGTGGCTTTGCCGACCATTTTTTTTTTGCAGGCCGACCACCTTTGCCTTCGTCAAACGGAATTTTTTCAGGGCTGGGTATTTTCACCGCCGACCACCTTTTTTTTTTAAATATTTATGGTTGTTTTATAGTGTTTTTGCATGATTTTATGGATTAAATCATGATTTTTATGCAGGATGAAAAAAAAATGTCAATGATATTTGTATATTTTTAGATGTAAAGAGTACTGAGGCCACCACACTGAAATAACGAACACCGCCGACCACCAATGTCTTATTGTTTATAAATATATATATAATTGTTTTTTTTTATTTTGTTTATTTTATTTTGTTATGGTGTTTTATTTTATCAAAGACCATTTGCATGATGTTGATAAGGTTTGATATTTGAATTTATTTAGTTGTTAATTGAAGTGTATACCGATTAATGTCAATATCAGCAATCCAATTTATGTTTTTAAGTATTACTTGATTGTAAATGAAAGTCTATTTTTTCAATACATACATTTATTTACATGAATATATCAATTATATGCAAATAATAAAACAAACAAGGTAATTAAAATAATTAAATTTCAAATGTTTCAAAGGAAAAAATATATGCATTTACAAATTTACAATACAATCAAGCGCTTCAAGAGTTCATTGTTTTTATAGTTGTTGTCCAACTATAATTGTCCATTGAATAGTGAAGCCGTCTCAAAAAATAATACAGTTTTTTTTCAATATATACAAAACGTTCACATATACCACATATTAGTCCATTTGTATTGTGACTAGAAATGTATTGTCAATTTACCGGCGTGGTCTCGCCCTTTGTGCAGTTGGTCTTTTCCTTTGACAGGGTTTTTTGGCCATTGATTTTGCTTTATTCACTACGAAATACTTCCCATCTGACGATGTTGCCATCCCCACTGTCCTTTTCTTTCTTCTGTCATTTAAGAAACTATCAAATACTTTGTCCTTGTCGGAATCACTTTTGCACCTCCAAATTTGGTCAGGAACAAAATAATGTTTATAAGCGGGTACAAGTTGGAAGTCGCCGTGTCCGTGTAAACTACCCCTGAGATGTAAGAAAAGGTTTTGAACACAATCATACAGTTTTTTTTATTAAGTCTGGTGTAGACTGTGGCTTCCAGTCAATAGCTCTCTTGAACACATGGTTCATACTCTCTGAGTTGTTGTTGGTCCACAACTGCTCACCCAACTCGCCCTTTGTTCTTCTAGGATTGGTCACAAAGTGTTGTACTCTAGGTTTCATTTGCTCTTCGAAATATTTGCATAATGCTGGGTGTTCTTTCATATCCAATAAGATGTCAGCTGATTTGGATTCGTAAGAAACAGTTGTGTCTGCATCCGTCAGACCTCTTATACCGAAGACCACAACCATCAGGCGCTGGCGTTCTTTAGTAGGAACTCCTACTTTGTCTTGCATGTAATGCATGAAATTGTCTTTTAGATGCTTGGTGCATAATCTCCTGTTGGCATTGGGAAAGGCATCTTGAATGGACTTTGTTCATCGTCCGATCCAAAATACATGTCTTGTGGCAATCTCAATTCTATGTCTGTAAGTTTTATTTCCGTAGCTACGTAGGAGAAGAATGAGTAATTAGTTCGGTACGATGCGTCTTTATGTAATAACAGAGGTCCTATGAAAATTGGATTGTCTCTGGATTCTGTCTTGACCACCCTTGGATTTTTGTATACCAAAGTTGTAACGAAATTAATTTACTAACTTTATTTAACAATATTATAATAAAAATATCTATTTTAAATTAAAAATATAAAATAAATTATTTTCTTTAACATACATAAAACAAAACAATAAGAAAAAAAAACAAATACAAAAAAAAAAATATTTCCTATATGATCATGGTCGGCGGTCTTTAATTGCGCTATTGAATGTTGAGCGGTATTTAGTTATACCAATAATCCAACTATTTTGAAAGTTGCAACATAAAAGAATGGAAAAGTAGTATGTATTAATACTATATTTGTATATATTTATATTGATTTACATGTTTTATTGGTAAAATTTATGATTTTTAAGTGATCGGCGGTGGTCGGCGGTGAAAATACCTACCGTTTTTTTAGGTCCGCACCGACTTAGTTCCGTCATTAGTGCGATTTGTTTTCATCAGACAAAATGGCGGATCTGAACAAAAAGAACATTATCGATGTTTTCTTTTGTACAGAATGAAAAGGGAAAATACCAGATGAAATTATTCAAAGCAAAGAGAACGAACTTTTGGAAAAATCATCAAAATTGGGACCACCATTCAATTTAAATATGGCACGATAAAACGATCAAAACAGCGAGTACAAAGCACAAGGGATGATAAAATTTTCAAGATTTCAAATGAATTATTGTATTAAACGAATCACATTTTATTCCAAATGTACAAAAAGCGGTCATGGATAGAAAGCAGGAGTGTTATACTCATTAAAAAGTAAAACCCAAAAATAAAACATGAATGGATTTCAAACTACACCGTCAAATCTGAATAACAACAAAACAAAAATTTATTGTTTTTAATTTACTTAAATATCAGAAACATATAGTAATTATTTTACTTTATATGCCTCTGTTAAATATATATTAAGTAATCAAATAGATTTACATTTTTTGTATATAGATTACCAACATACAGCACGTAAATGCTGCAAATATACATAGCCGACTATCTTCAATATAAAAAAAAAACACCTTTCGTTTA
Source organism: Modiolus philippinarum (assembly GCA_002080025.1). Classification (NCBI taxonomy): domain Eukaryota; kingdom Metazoa; phylum Mollusca; class Bivalvia; order Mytilida; family Modiolidae; genus Modiolus; species Modiolus philippinarum. The sequence goes on from MJUU01050004.1 coordinate 4,803, forward strand.
GCAAAAAAGGAAAACCCTCACAATTCGTAAACAACATACAACAGACAATCGGGATTCCCATAGGAACTAACTGCGCGCCACTTTTAGCTGATCTCTTCCTTTTTTCGTATGAGGCGAAGTTTTTACAAGGGCTTACACAGAAAAAACAAAAACATTTAGCCCAGTCCTTTAATTTCAGCTTCCGCTACATAGACGATGTACTTTCTTTTACTAATCCAAATTCAAGGAATATTTACACCAGATCTATCCCAATGAGCTTGAAATTAAAGAGACTACCGATACACCTACTTCAGCTTCGTATTTAGATGTTTTATTTTTTCATTGACGAAAATGGACGTTTGAAATCTAAGCTGTATGACAAACGTGATGATTTTAACTTCCCAATTGTGAACTATCCCTTTCTGAGCAGCAATATACCTACCTCTCCAGCCTATGGAGTGTACATTTCACAATTGATTCGTTACTGTCGGGCATGCAGTTTATACAGTGACTTTTTAGTTAGAGCAAAAACACTGTCCCAAAAGCTGCTTAGTCAGGGATTTGCTCAGCCTTTGTTACTTTCATCCCTTCAGAAATTCTATGGCCGTCACCATGACATCATTGACTCACGTCCTTGTTTTGTCTTTGTTTTTATTTTTTACCGTTTTTGCCATGTCTTTGGACTTCGATTTTTGTAGTCATCGCTTCCCTTATTCCTTCGGTATTCTACTGCCGTTATACATAATATATATACTATTATCTATTCTTAAGAAAGCTCAATCACTGAAAATAGGTTTAAAGAAATTCTTCAGATAAACAACATATGGAATGGGCCTCGTTAACTGTGTCTGAAAGAGAGGGATATACATGAAAGCTTTGCAAAAAAAAAAGAAAGAAAATAAAACTGAAAAATTAAAAAATCAAACATTCAAAGCATGACATATCCTGAGTGCCAATGAAATCGTATCACCGAATAGTTATATTTTAGAAATCTTCTATGTCAAGCTAAAGAAATTTTCTTTGCTAAATTACTAAGCCAAGTGTCTGCTTAAAATTTTGCATCCATGCATTTTTAGTCTACCCTTGAATAATTTGCCACATTCATGAACAAGGTTTGATTAAGTTGTCAAAATTAAAATTTCGAAATTGTCTGAACATTTTAATTACACTAACGAAAACTTTAAAAAAAATTCCTCATTCTTCAAAATCTGAGTTCCAATTTTGTCAAGAAGTTGTTTCGAGTGGAAATTTGTCAAAAATGGTAATGTTTTAAATTTTTGGGTAAAATTACCGATTTTTTAGAATTTCAATTCTAAAAATCAAAATGATTTGAAAATTTGCACAAAAAGTCTCATAAGGTTCCAAAAGAAGCTGACAGAATTTCAAACCCATTCATCTTGGTTCATAGAAGATAGTAATGTCACTAAATGATTAATATCAGGCATTTTGAGAATCAACCCTGGGAATTTTTAAAGTTCCTATCATACATGGATTGAATGAAAACTGGTTCCAAAACTTTGAGATGGGTAAATGTTTTCACGGGATTAAGCTTTTTAGTGGATAACAATGAAAACCAACCGTGCGTAAATTCGCGCCAAAACGCCGTTTTTGTGCATTTCATGCCATGTATTGCGGTTTGAGTGGTTTCAAAAATCAGTCATGCGGAAATTTTTTTTCTTTTTAAATCCTTTGTAATAACAAGTTACTTGGCAGTTACATTTGGTAAATGAAAGGATATGGAGTAAATCCACATGAGACAAAGTCTCTACTTGCGAAGGAACAACACTTTCTTCATCTTGAAGACACCATTAGGCTTTAAAAAATTGGGGGGAATGAACATGGTCAACATTGACGCCTTTGTTAAAGCTAAACAAATTAAAAGCATGTATAAGATTCTAAACTCTGATGTACAGATTTGGAATACTATTACAAAATTTTGGCTTCAAAAATATTATCAGAAGTTTAATATTGAAAATTTTCTTGCAAGTTGTTCCGATATAAGAGACAACGGCAGTCGAATACCGAAGGAACAAGGGAAGCGATGACTACATAAATCGAAGTCCAAAGACATGGCAAAAACGGTAACAGATAAAAACAAAGACAAAACAAGGACGTGAGACAGCTACAATGCACGGAAATAAAAAGATAACATTAAGAACTAAGGCACTCATAGTGTGAACTCCCATGAAAACCGGGAGTGACATCAGGTGCTCCGGAAGGGTAAGCATGTCCTGCCCCGCTAACGACACCCGTCACACTATCAGTGAGGCATATATATTTTTGAAAGATCTTATTGTTGGCGGATTGTTTAATGTCATTTTCTAACCCTTAGACAAAACCAATTCAAAATCCATTGCACATGTTACCTCTCTAACCCTCAAACAGCACCAAGGTAAAATTTTGAAAAGCTTCTGCAAATCTCTATAGTATTCAAACATTCACAAGGACAAATCGGTAGTACAAACATCACTCACGAAGTCAAAACTAAAATTATACAGTATGATATACAAGACAACACGAAAAACTAAAGTACTGACAGCGTGAACTCCAATGAAAACCAGGAGTGACATCAGGTGCTCCGGATGGGTAAGCATGTCCTGCTCCGCTAGCGGCACGATTTAAAATCATTGCCAATTTATTATAAAAATTTAGTAAACAGTTGGGATGCATTTAAATCCGTGACAGAATCTGGAATGAAGGATGAAATCTTGAAATGTACATTGTTTGGCAATCATGAAATCCAATATAAAGGGAAACCGCTTTTTTCGCAACCTTTACTAAAAGTGGTTTTCAAAGAATCGAGGATATTTGGGACGTGGATACTAAATCATTTAAAAATGATAATTGTGTATTCAACTCCTTAGTAGATAAGCGTAATTGGATTTCCGAATAAACAAAACTGAAACTTTCAATACCTAAAAAAAAATTATAAATACTTTAAAAACGGTTAATGGAAAGACTGCTAAGTTAAAAAAATTCCTATCTTATTAAAAATAACTTTGAATTTTACGACCAAAATAATAAATATTTGACTTTATAAGACATAAAATTAAACAAATTTAAAAACGTTTTTAAGAACGATATATAACCAATTTCTGAAATAAAATGGAATGAGTATTTTAATGTCCAACTTAATTGGTCCCATATATTGAGGGAGTGTACAAAATTACGCAAAAAGGAAATATAAACAACTTAGTTGGAAAATTATTCATAATATAGTATATACTGAAGAAAAGTTACAAAAATGGGTAGGTTAAATGGGAGCTGTTACTTCTGTAAAACTACAACGGAATCACTTTTACACCTTTTTATAGTTGAGACATAATACAAACATTTTGGCAAAATCAATATATTTTTAAATAGACAAGGTACCGACAGGATCGAATTAAATGATCCCATTTCGGGGTCATCTTCAATAGTCCGACAGTCAGTAGTGCGACAGTCATTAGTCCGACAGTCATTAGTCCGACGGTCATTACAGTGATTTTTCTAGCGCTCGTCACTTTCGTATTTCGTTACGAAACAGTTTTCAAAATGACGAAAGCTTTCTGAACCCCTTTCTTCACTTAAAATATTTCATTGCAAACTTTTTCTCCTGGAAATATTAAGAAATCATATTCAGTGTCATATTTATGACAAGTTTACAACCCCAAGCCAGTTAATTAATTACAAAGGTGATGTTGTTACAGGTAAATTGCTAATCCGATAATTATATAGGTAATTAACCAGTCAGGTACAATCATTAATATAAAATTACCAGGAAGCCATGAAATGATAATATTTTTAAGATATTATTGCTTAAAGTTTTAATTCCAACAATATTTTGCCGGTCCTACTTTCGTTTCTGTCCACAACATTCCGATTGCGCATGCGTATAGATAAACGGCTTACAAGGTATAAATATGCAAGACCAATGCTTGTTAAGTTTGTCTCAGTCCCAATTTCTATTAATTAATTTCCAACAAAATCTATTGCTTTGTGCAGCCTCTCCAATTTTATTTTGATTCAAATACCAGTACATAGTCGTTTCCGACTTTGTTCAAAATTACAATTTCTTTGTGATTTCCTCTCAACTTTCATTTGGCTATTGAAGAGAATTCAAACTAAATTTTGAAGTAAAACATAACCTCTGATAAAAAAAAATTAAATTTTATTCCAAAGAATTGCTTGAGTAAGCTCAACATCAAAGCAGAAGACTGTAAATTGTACGTTCCTATGATACACAGCATACGAAAAGAGCATCAAGGAAAAGGGGGAGGGGATACAAGTACTTTTCACTTGTAAAAATGACCACAATTTGATTGAAAAATTCTCTTTATATTCCCAATTAATTTCATTCTATATATTTCTCTATCAAAAGTTCATGTTCAAATAAAAACTAATTATTAGAAGGAGCTCAGTCATAATAAGTGTATAAAAAGATATCAAAAGTTATATGATATGAAATGTTTCTATAATATACATATATATCTTTTGTACTGTTTTAATCTTTATCTTTAAAACAAAGAGCTTTAAAGAATGACTGTCGCGCTCCGCAAAAGTGACTAAAGCTTTCAAAATCCTAGAATAAACCCTGGGTCAATAGTCCGACATTATACAAAATTATGAATTAAATGAAAGTTTAAGATAGTATTCACTTTACTCTAATTCCTAATATGGAAATCGAAGATAGCCTCTTGCTTAACAACATATATGTTAAAGAGAGGATAGCAGGAAACAGGAAAATTACGGTCACATGCCACAATCTGCTAGCTGGGAAAGACACAGGAAATACACAAACAAGACAAAAGACAAACGTTAACAATGGTAGGACCTCGGGACAGCCGGACTTGGTACCGGTACTAGCAAAAGGCAGTGGTAGGGTTAAACCGGTCTATGGGTATCCAAACCTCCCCTTTATCCATCTTGATTCCCTATAGTATCATAAACATAGGACCAAAACACAATACAGGTAGACTAATAACGCAATGACCACAATCTTGAAAGGAGAGAAAATGACAATCCGTAATTTTGAAAGATGGGTCAAGGCCGAGGGTCAAGGGGTGCTCGCCGCTTAACTGTCGGCTATCTCAAGTAGCCTTGTCTACTGTTAAGCACTACGAGGAAATATCGAACTTCCCAAAGGGTTTGGTCAAGAATCGTCATATATTTCGGTACAGTAGACATTGGCAGTATCAATGAAAGGCCAGTAACGCCGTATTTAGATATCAAATGTTCATATCTATTATAAAACTTCTTAAAGGTGTTCAACAACTCGTGAAATATGTAACCCTGTTGTTAAAATTTGGCTGTGATAGTAAGGTTAGGTTCATTAAAATCGTCAAGAGTAGAACAAGCGCGTGCGAATCGTACTAGTTGAAAAATATACACCCTAGAGGAATGTCGCCGTCAAAGAAAGGAAAATTAGTAAAAGTGAAATCAAAATCATCCCTTTTATCATATATTTTAGTTTATATTTTACCAGAGTTAATAATGTTAGTAAGATCCAGAAAAGGGCAGTATTTTGAGTTATTGTAAGCTTTATTTAATTTCAAGTCTTGTGGATAAAGGATGTTTACATAATCTAAAACCTGGGGATTGTCAATAGTAAGGAATTCTTCAATATACCTGCTGCTATCATTGAAAATAGAGATAAGTTATATAATCACTGTTTGGTATGGTTCCATTTTGAAGTTTTTACATGAAGTCTCGTTAGAAACAGAACAGAAAAAGATCTGCAATGAGAGGTGCTCAATTTGTACTCATAGGAATACCTATGACCTGTAGATAAATAGTGTTGCCAAAACGAACAAAAATGTTGTCCAGCAAAAAACTGAGCGCATTAATTATATCATCACATGTCCAGGAACAATGATTATTGTAGGTAATATTAGGGAAGAATCCTTGTTCTTTGTGTTAGAACAAATGAACTGCAAACCAGAATACTGGTATTTTAAAGACCATTTAATAAGTTGTCCCAATGTGGATTTAATCAAACTATGAGGAAGGGTTGTATAAAGTGTGGAAAAACTGTTAACGGAAGAAACTGGTCTTTGAATAGATTGTAGTTTATCTAAAACTTCAAAAGAATTTTTCACACTCGAAAGGTAATTTGCACCAGAGTTTGGAAAAGTTTTTTCACAGTATTTAATAACCAACTCCTTTATACAAGTAAGTGAACTAGTTAAATGGATGGATAAATTAGTGGTAGACTAGAGGCCGAAATGAAACGATGCTTGAAAGATTTTTGTGAAGCCAAAGCACCAAATACATAGTAGGCACTTTGTTATCTTTAGACGGAACTTTAAGCATTTCTGTATTCTTGTAATGTTGTTTGGTTAACGTTTTTTCATCCCAAATACAAATATTACGTCTGAAAGTGTTTGAATTGTCCAATTCGTTTTGTTTGACGTTGATATAGTATTTCTATCACACGATAGGAAGCCTTGTTGGAAGCCTTGTCAACAGGTAAAAACACATATTTTTACCAAGATCCTTCAATTTTGACTTGATCCCATTTACAGACTTATTAGGAAGACTCAATAAAATCATCTTCAGTTGGTGACCTTGGTAATAATTTTATCTTTAAACAAATTTAGAGCATTTATAAACCTTAGGCCAAAAAAAAAAAAATATACCGACCCTAATTTTTTTCAGCAGACTACAGTAAACACACATATTTTTCTTTTTGGCCTAATTGATGGAATTCTTGATCAAGTTTTCCATATCTGTACCATACAAATCCAAAGTGGCTGCCACAAGGGATAGCTTTATAGGACAATGTTGTAAATTGTTACTTGAAAACTGTTTCATACATCAAGTTGGTATTAACTAGGTATGGAAATACGATGGTCATTAAACAAATGTATAATTTTAGTACCCATGGTTGCAACTGCAGATCATAGTTTAATATTGGACCCTATGGGAAAATGTTGTAAATTGCTATTTCTTGAAAACCGTTTCATATATCAAGTTGATATTTACTGGGCATTTTAACATGACAGCAATCTACCAGATGACTGACTTTACTACCAAATGACTGTTGCCTAAGATTAATCATAAAAGCCTATGTAATTCTTGTTCGATCATTGGACACCATTTTAGCCATACAGGCTCACATGTGAGTCCTAGTTTATATCTTCGATCAGACTGCAACCAAGCTTTATATGATTATTTTTACCACAATGCCTAGTTATGCAATTGCGTTTTCAAAATTATCGACCCTTTGTCAGAGATTTATGATATTTTGTAAAATTTAGTCCGGTTTGTTGGCGCCACAACTATGTCTTTTATCTGATTCCTTCCAGAATTCACAGTTATTGATCACATTAAGGGTTAAGAAAAAGGAGTTCCGTGCTTTTTTGGCCATTTTTTGTGTAAAATTCTACACTTAGTAATTTTGTAAAAAATCTGATAAGGTGGGGGGGGGGGGGAGCAACATCCGTACCCGTCGCGATCCCGCTAAATTATTATGTTCACTGATGTCGTTCTTTGATTACCCGTTCGACAACCCCCTCTTTTTTTTCATTATTGTCAACCAACAGTTTTGTACATTGGAGAAACAAAATAGTTTGTATACCGTGAATATATTAATTACTTTTACTTATATAAAAATGAAAGTGAAAGTAAGTACAATAATAAATAATGACCTAAATATTGTATTTTGCAAATAGTCCGTCTTGTCTATTTATAGACTGCAACACGTTTTATCACCCAGTATTACGTCAATTTTCTAAAAGTTCCACTTTTGTAAATTTCCATGCAGGAAAACCGTTTCCAGAATTTGGATCGAGTCCGTTGTATTTAAAATGCAAAATCGTCTGCAAACCGTACCATTCAGCAAAAAAGACGTTGTGTATCGAATAATTCACCATGGATATTTTAACTATACCGCTAGACCAGATTGATACTTTAATATCATGTATGTGTTTTGCATCTGCTGCAACTGTATTCTACAAGAGAACTTTTCGGAAGCATATGCTTCCGACGGTTTTCTACTTAACTATGCTTAGTCTCTCATTGAATAGGAAAAACGAGGGCAAGTCCCGATTGACATCGGTCATCAATTTCGGGCTTTTTTGTGCAGTTATATACAACTGTTTCAAACACAGAAATTGGATGAAATCTTTACGATTGGACTTTTTCTTAACATTTTTCATTGCTGTATTGGACACTAAATTTGACTTATTCGCTGCGTTTTTAGATTTTTTGGAATATTATCAGTTTTAACGCAATATTTTGGTGCGTCTGTTGTGAACTTTTTGCGTGTTCTTATTGTTGTAATACCACAATTTATCCGGAATCCACCGAGTCTAAAGGCGAGGTTACAAGGGATCCGCAGCAAACTTGGACCAATTTATCTCGTTTATTGCACATCATATATGCAGGACTCGATTCAACACATCACACTACCTTATCAAATTCTAGGACTTATATCCGTTATAATGTCCGTCCTTGCTGGAGTTGTGTTTCGTCCGGATAATTCTGCCGTATTGGAACTCTTTGGATATGAAACAAACTTAAAGCAACGGAGATTTATACACGGAAAAGCAATGATGCTTTCGTTCTTGTTTTTAACAATCATGATTTTACGGGAAATTCTGGGTATTTACCCTGGAACAAATGCTGTTTCTCTACTCAAACTGTGATAGATAGCTGATTTTACAGGAAATTCTGAGTATTTACCCTGGAAGAAATGTTGTTTCTCTACTCAAACTTTGATATATACCTGATTTTACAGGAAAAGTTATGAGTATTTACCCTTGAACGAATGCCGTTTCTCTACTCCAACTGTGATACATGTGGATATATGATTTTACAGGAAATTTTGAGTACTTACTCTGGAACAAATGATGTGTCTCTACTAACGTCCGGTAAAATCAGAAAATTAATTTGTTAATTATTATTATTTTTATTATTATTATTTGATGATAAACCAGTTTTTGTAACGATTTTCACTTTAAATCTATTATTTTATTCCGAGGATCTTGTTTTATCCTTACACAGAGGGTTAAATGACTCGCCTAATGACTTGCCTATTGTGCTTATATTATTGGCGGGTACCGTGAACGTCCGAAGGGCGGAACTCCCCCTAACTACTTATTTTTTAATTTCGCGCAGAATTTATGGAAAATACAAAAAATGTCAAAAATAGTCTAAAAATCCCCCCCCCTTTTTTGGTACTATCACAAAGTTTTTGAAGAGCGTCAGTTTTGTCAGTGTGGCCAGAGACATATCTCTGGTCTGGCTGACAAAAAAAATGTTCCGACTGACAGAAAATATTAAGTTTAATAGTATGTTTCAACTATCGGACTGACACAATAAGTCTAATGTCTGACACCCCAAAAAAATTTTCTCTGCTATCATCTAGCATCCCTTTTTTTGGTGGGCTGGATTCGCCATTGTGCTCGATTTATATTCAAATCAAACAGAACACCGATTGTAAATAGTTGTCCAATCGAATGAATTAGGGGCATTAACCTGATATCCAAGTCCGCTTGCTATCGCCGCCATACGATAGCTAGTCGAGACCAGCCGGATCGTAGGCTATAGGGTGGCATTGTTTACTCGTATTTGCTTATGGCATTAACAACTGATCGTTCTGGTATATACATTTCTGGGACTTCTTTGTTCGGCATTAACTATGCATCATGTTACTGAAATATAGACAGTATGTTTGTATTTGCTTGGCCCCTATGGGTGTAATTGCAAATTAAGTTAATGAAATATATTTATATGATTATGCATTATTCTGTAATATGCAATTGTTTTACATTTTGTGCCAGTTTGTTATCGCTTGTTATTAAATACACAATGTTATAAATTTTATAATGTTATTTATCGCTTGTTATTTAATTATTGTTATAAATCTGTAAATTTAATTTACGCGGTTACAGTAGTCTTGTATTTGCAATATTCATAACTACTGCATGACTTTTTTATTATCATATAAAACCACAATGTGCCATATCATATATTATTAAATTATTTTTTTTTAAAATAAAGTTGATTTGTCTGTTTATAAAGATTAAGTGGCAATTCCAAAAATTTTTGCTCACTTGATTGAGTCTTTGCCATTCTCCGCCAGTCAGCAGCTCATAATTCAACATAAACCTTATCGAAGACCATGCGCTT
>MJUU01050005.1:10198-35578 GCA_002080025.1 Modiolus philippinarum
CCCCCCGACTTATTGTCGCGGGGGCATAAAAAACATCAAAATTTTGAAAAATTTTATGGAAAAGGGGCAATAACTCTGAGATGGTTCATCAGATTTTCAAAATTTCAGGGAGGGTAGATCTTGTCATGTTGATCTGTTTTAACCAGTCAAATTTTTGATATCTGTAACAATTTTGATGAAAGTGAGCTAACAACAGAGAGACAACAGATGGACAACAGATGCCAAGTGATGGCAAAAGCTCTAGGTGAGCTTAAAACTAAAAGACAGACAAACAGACACACACAGAAATATTGTAAAAGCAAAAATTTTAGGGCACATATTTCTTGCTATGGGCACTAAAGTGATTTAAACTCTTTATTTTTGATAACAATAGTATGATACCCAAACCTTAAATATTACTCAATTTTGCATTACAAAAAAATCGTTCAATCAATAAAATAATCAAAATATAGGTTAAATTGTCCGAACAATCTGCTATTGAAGAATTCTTTTTATCTTAAATCTTAAATGACAAATTGATACACTAGAAATACGTTTTAGCATGTCAATAAAACAGACCAAATAATATTACTCAACCTTATCAAGTTGAAAATGAGTATCTGTATTTTTGTACTATTGACATTTCGTATCATTTGCGAAGATGAAAAATGTCTTTGGTTTGATATATGATTACAGTGAACTAAAATTCAATTACACCTCAATCCATACAATTACCACGTGTGTGCGTCAAACAGCTAACGGAGGTACACGATGTTTTGAATATATTGTGACAATTTTTGACGTCATTCATTTAATAATACAGGCAGGAGATATGTGTGGGATCCCCACAAGTGGTATTTTAAACTTGTCCAAGCCACCGAATTACAATAATCATTATCCCCCAAATGTAATAAATCGTTGATGTAATTTTAAGAAAAACGTCACAAATCAGTGATGCCGAAAACAATATTTCTTTCGTAACTCGAGGAAATATTGATTTCAGTAACCCCAAAAGTTAAAAGTAATGTTAGGTTAGACCCAATGGAATCATGGGAAAATGTCAAAACTACAAGAATTGACCGCAAATCAATATAGATGATCTGTTAATTTGGAACGTCAGAGTGAAAATTGATCAATTTCTATATAACAATAATTGACAGAAATGTAACATAATTCTACGCTTATAAATATGGAATAGATTTCAAATGTTATTTTCATCAATGCAATTATTTTGTATGAAATATATCACAAAAGAATGACAATTTTCTGTTTGTCATGAAAAAAGACTTTTAAAAATTCAGTTATGAAATGATTTCAATATCATTTTCATTTTCTCAGTTCAATGGTGTCTGCCTAAATTGCATGCAGTCTTCCTGTCTGCATGAGAGTTTAATGCAGTCTACCTTTTTATGCAAAATCTGTCTGTTAGTGAACTGAATATTGTCTATGAGCTGTATATCTTCAAATTTTTGTCTAGAAAATGATATCAGACACCATCCATAAGGAATACTTCATAATTTCAATTACTAAATTAATTTCACATGCTATTTGAGCAATCATAGAAGCTTATTAATATTTGACACTGATACCAAACATTACCAAAATACTTTTATAGTCAACATGAACAATTTAAACAAGGATTATTTTTGTCTATCTTTTATTACATGAATTGAATTCTGTGCAAAAGTAAATGAACTTGATGCCTTATATGTTTGTTGGTTAAAAAACTGAAAAACACCTAATTTCCACATGTTTTAATAAAGGGCTACGCCAAGCGCAGCATGATACGACAGCAGCATGTTGTCCACTGAAATTTGGAAAAGTGTAATTTAAAGTGAGTATGGACATACGAAAGAGCTTGACACAATAATTAGATGGATGCAATAAGGAGACTGACCCAGTAATTAGCTGGACACAAACTAGGGAAAATAAAAATTAGCCCTTATGACTCCTTATGATTCCTCTTTGACCCTTTATAGCTCGGAAACGATAAGAGCTACGCCCAATCCATTGACATACTGCTAAAAGCTTATATCAAGAGGAATCTAAAGAAAAAAATCCCATCGAGATCCGATGAAAAATAAAAATTTTAGGTAATCTGCAAATTTGCAGTTTTGGCCCCTGTGAACCCTTATAGCACGGAAACGGTATGAGCTACGCCAAATCCGTTGACACACTATCAAGAGGAATCCAAAGAAAAAAACCCATCGAGATCCGATGAAAAATAAAAATATCAGGCAATCTGCAAATTTGCAGTTGTGGCCCCTTTGAACCCTTATAGCTCGGAAATGGTAAGAGCTAGGCCAAATCTGTTGACATACTACTGAAAGCTTACATCAAGAGGAATCAAAAGAAAAAAATTCCATCGAAATCCGATGAAAAATAAAAATTTTAGGTTATATGTAAATTAATGATTTTGGCCCCCTTTGGCCCCTCATAGCTGGGTAAGGAAACAAGTTATCAAAAATCTAATAGTAGAGCACTATGATAATTTCTCAAAAGGAATCCTTTGGAAAAAATTGTATCAAAATCGGACTAAAAATTAAAAAATTTCCCGGGGTTGCCCTTATGCCAAGAAACCACATACTGAAATTTAAAGATGATCAGTCCACTAGAAACAAAGTTATGCTTGCCAAAGACTCTGATGCAGACGCCGACGACTGCGCCATACCATAATACGATCACAAAATTTTTGCGGTCGTATAAAAATAGTAATGGTGCATTACATGATACCCCGCCACGTTTCACAAAATTTCAAAGTTAAAAGGGGTACAACATCAGAACTATGTGTACCATTGGACCCAAAATTATATTTGGCCTTTGTTTTGTGGTAAACAATTTACATACTGTAAACCGGGAAATTTTTGCACCATCTTTATTTCGCGGTAAATTGACAGTATTTCAGTTCGCACAATTTTGAATTCGCGCTGCCAGATTGCTGACCATTGACTTCAATGGTAGACAAGTATATTCGCGCAGTTTTATTTTCGCGCTTCAATTCCAAACGCGAAAATCGCGAAAATAAAACTGCCGCGAAAATTTCCCGGTTTACAGTACCAAGTTTGAAGACAGTATGTTATTTCGTTCACAAGTTATGAGTACTAAACCCTAAAATTTGCAAAATTTCCAAATTTCAAGGGGCATAACTCCAGAAACCCTTGGACCTCTGAGCCCAAAATCAAACTTGACCTGAGTTATGTGGTATACAACTTCCATCCCAAGTTTGAAGACCCTATGTTATTTCATTCAGAAGTTATCAGTCAGAAACCCTAAAATTTGCAAAATTGCCAAGTTTCAAGGGGCATAATTCCAGAACCGCTTGGACATCTGAACCCAAAATCAATCTTGACCTGAGTTTTGTGGTAAACAACTAGCATACCAAGTTTGAAGACCTTGTGTTATTTCCTTTACAAGTTATCAGTCAGGAACCCTAAAATTTGCAAAATTTCAAAGTTTCAAGGGGCATAACTCCCTCTGAACCCAAAATCTAACTTGACCTGAGTTTTGTGGTAAACAACTTCCATACCAAATTTGAAGACCTTGTGTTATTTTCTTCACAAGTTATCAGTTGGAAACCTTTGGGGGACAGATGGATGGACAGACGGGCAGACGGACGGATGGACACATGACTGAGGGTATCACATAATACCTCGCCACTTCGTGTGGCAGGGTATAAAAAAGGGCAAAGCCACAATAGCCAAAACCAAGGACGTTTATTTAGAAGGATAGGAAACTCGTACACAATCCATGTTGCAATTTAAATTTTATAGCGAGGCGTTTGGTATGCATTCACTTTTGAGCTATCTACTGAAAAAGTTGTTTATGGATTTTAATAAAATTATATAGTCCTGAAAGCTGAATAATTTTTACATCCGTAGAGTAAATTTTGTTACATTACAGCAAGCAGTTTCTTCATTACACATGACTGAATTTGTAATCAAAACATTCTCGTCCGACTTTTTTTCCACTTCCGGTTTTCATCTTTAAAAATGTACCACGATTTGGAATCAAAGGCTTTAAAAGCACAGAATTTCATAAATTTAATATTTTCCTGAAGTTTAACATCTACTGTACTCGCAGAACAATTTTTGTGACCATAATTATTATATTTCTGTTGTTTTAAGGCTTTAAATAGAGGGTGCCAATGTGACAAAATCTCACGCCTCGCTATATATTTCTAAATTATCATGAGATGCTTTTCCCTCTAAATATATGTCCTTGCCAAAACCAACCCCCGCCTTCTTTTTGTGCCAAGGTCATATGTTAAAATTTCATAAGGATGGATCAACTGGAACTAAAGTTACTGATGGACAACAACAACGACAACAGCGCCATACCATTATTTGACCTCAAATTTTTAAGGTCTTATGAAAACTAAAATCACTCAAACAAAATGACCTACTGCAAAGAGTACACTAAAGCACTTTCAAATTTACATACTAACATCTTTTCATTGCTGTATCACAAATATCAGAAACATACTAATCCTTTATTATGCTCATAAGTTAAAAAAAAATCCAAGCATTCTGAAACTTACCATACTTTGAAAGTTTCATCTCTTCTTAAAGCTATTTTTTAACAATTTTTTTTTCCAGTTTCTTGCATTCTGTCATGCAATCTGAAAAAGAAACAAAAGGCTATCAAGAGCCTGTATTGCTCATCTTGACCATGGCTGACTCGAGATATGAATGCCATTTTTACTTACTAATTATTCTCCGCTGGCAACCAATTTGGATGAGGTACAGACTTGCCAGATACAATTTTAAAAGGGGATCACCAAAGAACTATTGTTACTATGTTTGGTATTAATTGGCCCATGGGTTTCAGTGGACAAATTGTTGGCTAGGCTAAAATAATAATCTGAAATTGAGAGCAAAAAATTTGTCCTGAGAAGCCAAAAATAAATGTCTATCATGAACATAGGAAAAATAATACATATTGAAATTGATTTGTCTAAATTCATTTGCACTGGGTTAAACGGGTGAAATTAAATCCATAAAATGCCATTAAATCTTTAAAACCACTTAAAATAAACTTGATGTATGAAATGGTTTTCAAGAATTAATAATTTACAACATTTTCTAATACGTCCCATGTTAAACTATGTTCCCCTGCATCGGCCATCTTGGATGAGATGAAAACCTGCCAGACGTTTTTATTTCTGGCCAGTCAAATCACTGCAGGTCAAGTTTAGTGCCAATCCTTGAGTATGACAGAAAACTAGAGGTACTGCTGAACGCAGGAGGGCCCCGCAATAGGCAGTGACTTCCTTTGTACCTAATTATCAACATTTGTTTAACAGTCTGTGCCAAAAACTTTTTCATTCACTAGCCCTAAGGGGCTAGTAAGGTCCTGTGTTGTACTACCCCGAACTCAATTTCACTAGCCCTCATAGAAGATTCTTTTTTAATAAGGTACAATTTTAACTAGCCCACCGGGCTAGTGACTTCAAATTTTTACTAGCCCGAGACTGATTTTACTAGTCTCAGGCGTAGGGCTAGTGGCTAAAGGCACAGACTGGTTAAATGAAAATATTTTAAAATAAAAAGTTAAAAAGTATCGGCAAACAGGACGTAGTGGCATGGCAAACCTGAAAATAGCATACACGATACAACTCATCATCATGAAGCTTTACACCAAATATCAAATCATTCCCAGTTGTAGAGGCCAAGAAAACTTGACAAAAATTTTCATCCATAGAGTGGTACAATAAAAAGTTAAATATCGGCAAACAGAAAGTAGTGGCATGGCAAACCTTAAAATACCTTACACGATACAACTCATCATCATGAAGCTTTATACTAAATATCATAGTTGAAGAAGCCCAGAAAAATTTTGACGAAAAATTTTCATCAACAGAGTGGTATAATAAAAAGTTAAAGCATCAGCAAACAGGAAGTAGTGGCATGGCAAACCTGAAAAAAGCTTACACGGTACAACCCATCATCATAAAGCTTCAGACCAAATATGAAATCATTCTCACGTGTAGAAGCCCAGAAAACTTTGACGAAAAATTTCATCCATAGAGTGGTATAATAAAAAGTTGAAGTATTGGCAAACAGAAAGTAGTGGCACAGCAAACCTGAAAATTGCTTACACTGTACAACTCATCATCATAAAGCATCAGACCAAATATGAAATCATTCCCACTTGTAGAAGCCCAGAAAACTTTGACGAAAAATTTTCATCCAAAGAGTGTTAAAGTATCGGCAAACAGGAAGTAGTGGCACGGCCAACCTGAAATTGCTTACACAGTACAACTCATCATCATAAAGCTTCATACCAAATATTAAATCATTCCAACGTGTAGAAGCCCAGAAAACTTTGACGAAAAATTTTCATCCATAGAGTGGTACAAAATGTTTAAAAAGTTAAAGTATCGGCAAACAGGAAGTAGTGGCACGGCAAACCTGAAAATTGCTTACACAGTACAACTCATCATCATAATATGAAATCATTCCAATGTGTAGAAGCCCAGAAAACTTTGACGAAAAATTTTCATCCATAGAGTGGTATAATAAAAAGTTAAAGCATGGGCAAACAGGAAGTAATGACAGGGCAAACCTGAAAATTGCTAACACTGTACAACTCATCATCATAAAGCTTCAGACCAAATATGAAATCATTCCCACTGGTAGAAGCCCAGAAAACTTCAACCAAAAAAATTGTTGACGAACAGACGGATGGACGGACAAAGTGAAAACTATAGGGCACCCGCATGGCCCTAATGAACTAAGAAATTCACATTTGATATTTTCTTGTTAACCTAAAAATAAACAGAAATAAACACACTCAATGAAAAATATATCTCATAAAAATAACTCTGTCATTTCAATACACTGCGACTGACATGTAAATTATGGTTATCCATGATCCTCTTTCAAGACTGAATCTAAAACTGTTTTGTTTCAGCACTCGGATTACTATTTGGTCCCTTGGGACATACATGTGTGGGACGATATCAATTTACAGTTGTCTATAAACGGTCGGTGGAAGATTGTGGTTTTGATAGCTGACAATTTTATGTGTTAAATTCTGAAATTATGACATCTATACATAAATAGACATAAATATTAGAACAGAAGGTATGAAATGGAATTCACATGAGATGAGCGTGATGAAATATTTAAAAGACAATTGGTTTGTAAGTTTTTTTTAAGCTTTGAAAATTAAGGCATGCATTGCAGATGTAACCTGAAATATTCTCTGAGTTTTGGTTCTTTTTTTATATTTTAAATTTGGCAAGAAATTAAAGGGCAATCACTCCTACATTTTCTATGATTCTTTGCAATTTTAAAACTTAAAATTGTCCATTTATTATATATCTGAAGTGAAAACTTAGGCCAAAATAAAGAAAAATATGTTTGTTTGCCCAAACACTACTCCCCAAAAGAAACTGTCAAATCAAAATCTTATTTCTAAAAAAAAAAATAAATTTTTGCAACAAAAACAAAAGTTTTGGCTTCTCAGAGAGAAAAATATTTGCCTATAGCTACCTACCCAAATATTAAAAGATTGTGGTGCATTTGAGCAAACCAAATTTTAATCAGGTCTGGTCTTTTTCTCTAATCAATACATTTCAAATCCTCTTTTTATCTAACATGAACAAAGGAGGCTTCAATGTACATGTATGCAACTTACAATTCAAACTTTCCTACATTTACATGTACATGCATGGATACATATTGAGATTAAACTATCTATGCTGCAAAAAAATAGAAGATTCTTGAAATACACGAAAATTGATTAATTTGAAAACTGGCAATGTTCATTTCAACATACACATATTTTGTGATATGAACATTGTGTATATAGCTATCCAATTTTGATTTTGATATTATCATTGTAATGTCTTCAAATGAGAGTGGATAGTTGATCATTTCTGTTGCAATCAAATCCTGACAGATTCCTTTTGTCCCAGGTAATACAACCTTTTCTCGATCATATAACGTTAACGAGATTTTGCCGCTTCTAATGAAATAAAATGATCAGCTGATGTGAAAAACCCAATACATCAAATATGGGTGGACAGACTAGTGCAAATACGGCATTCACAGCAACATGTGACAGTCATAATTTTCCCAAAATAATACAGATGTCAAATACAATTCTATTTTTTGATATTTCTACGAATAAAATAAATGAAGTCTGTGAAAAGTTGTTGTGTATTCAGTGTAGGCTGAGATCCAATGTTTTCTTTCATTATTTGAATTAGTCTCGCCATATTTTTTCATTTGTTGATATTTTAAGCTCCAAAGAGACATTTTAGATTGTTCCTGATATATTTTTTTCTCTAAATGGATGTTCTTTATCATGTAAAAGGTGGGGAACGTGGTAGATTATGTCTTGTGGCTGATAGAGTATGAACATAGCTTCTATTTTCAGTTTCGAACAAAAAGGATAGTATATATAACTGACTTTTAAAATATTGTTTCACTGAGGCCTTATATTTTTTGTTGTTCCAAGTAAATGAGAGAGAAAGTAAAAAAGCCCACAAACCTTACACCTCAACAATGAATTGCAATGCTATAAAAACATGACAGTTTTAAACCCACTTTTATTTCATCTATGCAGCAAAACTATATCTTTCGTTAATATAAGCAGACACACACTTTTCTAATCATGCTAATACACTATAAAAATTTTGAAATTAGTTTGATGACTAGATATATTTGGGCAAAATTCTAAGTTTAAAAGTGAATAACCCCAAAACGAGAGGCTCTCATCAAGAGCTTGTATCACTCACCTGGACAATGCTTAATACAATTCTAAGTTGAAAGTAATATAATAAGTAATATTCATGCCATGTTTAGTTTAGATCCCTTCTGCTATTCATTGATGAAGAACAACAATAAAAGCTTTGTTCCATTGCTTGTTTTCCCACGTATTTGTGGAGATTTTGTCTCATTTGCTTTTACTCCATATCCCTTCATTGCTTATTTTAGAAGAAGATCTGCGTATGCAATTCCCTAAGGCTCCAATTTTAAGCCAAGTCCACCACTGACTGCCATGCTGGAATACAGATCGGCACCAAAGTATAACACTTGGCCAACACCTCACAAGTATCATTCATGCTGTATATGTTTGGTTTAAGTAGATTCATCAGTTCTCTAGAAAAAGATCTTTGTATGCATTCAGTCTGTACCAAAAACATTTTGATTCACTATCCCAGAGGGCTAGTAAGATCATGTATACTTCTAGCCCGATCTCAATTTTACTGGTCCTAACAGAAGATTCTATGTTCAAAAAGATAAATTTTAACCAGCCTTAAGTCTAGTGTGTCATAATTTTTACTTGCCCAAAACAGATTTTACTAGTCCTGGCATGGGCGTAGGGCTTGTGTCTAATGGCACAGACTGTGAATTTCTCATAGGTTTAATGTTGCCTTATCCATCTACATCAACGTAACAACACTTGGTATCAATCATGCAATGTTTGGTTATAACCCATTCAGTGGTCCTCTAAAAGAAAATCTTTGTATTCATTTCCCCATAGGCTCCAATGTCAAACTAAGCTTTGCCAAAGAGTTGCATACTGATTGATTGATTGATTGTTGTTTAACACCAACTTTAGCAATATTTCAGTTATATCATGGCATGAACTGTTGATAATATGAATATTCAGTTAAAAGGGTCACTTAAAACATATTGCTACAGATAAACAAGTGTGGACCCAAACTGATGTCGCCCCCGTCCCTACTTGTTCACAAAACTGATGTGAAAATTCAGACTGACTAATTCAGAAAACTTAACATCTTGGCTGTCAAAAGCAATATAGCAAACTGTTATACAACCAAAAACCAAAATACCAATTATCAGTGACCTACCACTGATATAGATACTGGAGAACCAAAAATGCTCACTAGACCGTGAAAATGTGGTCAAGGGCCAAAGCCAAATACAAAAATGTAGCAGGATGTCATGTTCCATCTAAGACAAACCCCAATACCAAATATTATTGACCATACATTAAAAGATACTTGAAAACTCAACATGCTCACTGGACCGTGAAAATGAGGTCACAGACAAAAGCCATATAGCAGACTGTCATGTACTACCCAAGACCAACCTATATACAATGTACCAAATATTATTGACCTACCACTTATAGTTACTGAGAAAATGACCTAATCAAAAAATCTTAAATATGCTCACTAGACCGTGAAAATGAGGTCAAGTACAAAAGCCATACAACAATCTGTCATGTACTACCCAAGACCAACCTACATACCAAATATCATTGACCGACCCCTTATAGTTACTGAGAAACTTACTAAGCACAAAAACTTAACATGTTCATTGGACCGTGAAATTGAGGTCACAGACAAAAGCCAAATGCCAAACTGACATGTACTACCCAAGATAAACCTTCATACTAAATATCATAGACCTACCACTAATAGTTATTGAGAAATGGACTTAATCAGAGAATTTTAACGTGGTCACTAGACCATTAAATTGAGGTCAAGGACAAAAGTCATTTGCAAGACTGACATGTACTACTCAAGACCAACCTTTATACCATATATCATTGACCTACCCCTTACAGTTATTCAGATATGAATCTAATCAGAGAAACTTAACGTGGTCACTAGACCGTGAAATTGAGGTCAAGGACTAAAGTCATATGCCAGACTGACATGTACTACCCAAGACCAACCTACATACCAAATAGTATTGAAATACCATGTATAGTTAATGAGAAATGGATTTAATCAGAGAAACTTAACGTGGTCACCAGACTGTGAAATTGAGGTCAAGGACAAACCTCATATGCCAGACTGACATGTACTACTCAAGACCAACCTATATACCATATATCATTGACCTACCACTTACAGTTATTGAGATATGGATCTAATCAGAGAAACTTAACGTGGTCACTAGACCGTGAAATTGAGGTCAAGGACAAAAGTCAAATGCCAGACTGACATGTACTACTCAAGAGCAACCTATACAATGTATACCAAATATCATTGATCTACCACTTACAGTTATTGAGATATGGATCTAATCAGAGAAACTTAACGTGGTCACTGGACCGTGCAATTGAGGTCAAGGTCACATAATGTTATGTCCGTCAGGTAGCACTTGATTAGTACTACCACTGGACCAAATATAATGTTCCTACATCAAAGGGTTTTCAAAATATCCTGTATATAATAAAAGTTAACGCCGTAGCTGCCGCTATCGCCGTCATACTTTGCACGCCTATGTCTCGCTTTCCGCGACTTTCGTCGTGGGCGGGACAAAAAGATTTATAAAAGATAAAATCATATAATAGTTAATTTAAGGTAAATAGATCAAATTTGATGAAATTTAAAAATTGGATAATAACCTATAATTAACAGCTTTTAAAAATTAAATAATTTTGTCGCCAGCGACGCTTGTAAACAATTCTTTAAGAGAATCAGCTGTTTAAAATGTGCTATGTGTGTTGGCTACATCGACTCAGTCGAGTAAAACGTGTTGTGTAAGCACAATTACACGGAATACACTCAGGTCGGAGTTGCATATTAGATGATGGATAGGCACCATAGTAATAACACTTGGTCAGCACCTCACAAGTATCAATTTGGTTTAAATCCTTTCAAAAATTTGTATGCATTTCCCAATAAGGTCCAATGATAACTAGTTCACCTCAGTGGCAGCCATGTTAGATGATAGGTTGGCAGGAAAGTTATAACACTTTGTCACCTCATAAGTATCATTCATGCCAAGTTTGGTTTTAATCCATTAAGTGCTTCTCTACAAGAAGATCTTTGTATGCATTTCCCCATTTGGTCCAATTGTATAATCAAATTTTGCTGCTGGCGACTATGTTGGATGACAGATCGGCACCAAAATTATACTACATGTAATTGGTTAGCATCTCATAAGCATCATTCATACTAAGTTTTGTTAAAATCCATTTAATTTCAGTTGTTCTCAAGAAAAAGTTCTTAGAAGGAAAAGTCCTGTTTTAAAATAAGTGTGCAGTTGGCAGCCATGTTGGATGACAGATTGGCACCAAGGTATAAACACTTGGTCAGCACCTCACAACCATCATTCATGTTAAGTTTGGTTCAAATCTATTCAGTGGTTCTTATGAATTTAAAAAGTTCCTTGAAGCAAAAGATTGCAACAAACAGACGGATATACAGACAGACAGAGTTATGGCAAAAGCTCGCCCTGGCATAGCCAGATGAGCTAACTATAGATGAGTCAGAATGACAATCACATGCATGCTCCTTCCTGCCAATGACCATGATGACCAAGGAAATATCTTACAAAAATAGCAATTGTGCATCACATGATACCCCTGAGCTCTGAGCCCAAAGTCAAATTCAATGTAAGTTTTATGGTAAACAACTTACATACATGAGTGAAGTCAGATTGATAATTTCATTCACAAGTCATCAGTTAATTAGGAGCCCTGAAATTCACAAAATATCAAAGTTTCAAGGGGCATAACTCCAGAACCCCTTGGACCTCTGAGCCAAAAGTCAAAGTTGGCCTGAGTTTTGTGGTAAACATTTGTTAATGTG
Organism: Modiolus philippinarum; assembly: GCA_002080025.1. Taxonomy (NCBI): domain Eukaryota; kingdom Metazoa; phylum Mollusca; class Bivalvia; order Mytilida; family Modiolidae; genus Modiolus; species Modiolus philippinarum. The sequence continues at coordinate 22,704 of MJUU01050005.1, forward strand.
TTCACAAGTTTTCAGTCAGCAACAAATTCAAAGTTTTTATAAACGGTCATACAATGTAACTCTAGAACCCCTTGGACCTTCAAACCGAAAATTGAACCTGGCTGCAGTTTTATGGTAAACAATTTACATACCAAGTTTGAAGACTGTATATTATTTCATTCACGAGTTATCAGTTGGAAACCATAAAATTCACATCATTTCAAACTTCAAAGAGGCATAACTCCAGAATGTTATTCCATTCACAAGTTATAAGTCAGAAACCTTCAGGAGACGAACGGAGGGACACACTACTGAATACCAAATATTATATCTCGGATGGTTGTCAACAAAAGTCAGGAACTGCTATTTCTTGGAATTTTTTTAAGATCCATGGACAATAATCCTTATAACTAGAGGCTGAATTGCTCTCCTGACAAAATGCTTATAATATAAGCCATGTCTATGCTGATGACCAAAGTGATTTTTCCCTTAGGGTCTAATGTTAAGCTATATTTGCATATATATTTCAATTCACTTTGGTTAAATTTGCTTCGATAATTTCATTTCATAGAAGATGACAAAAATGATCAATTACCCATTGGGTCAAATGTTAATCTCTATTCTGCCCTGGCAGTATGATGTTTTTTGTCTGATCATATTGAGATGAACAATCTTTGTAAAGGATCTTCAATACATCATGATGAATTTGTGATTTTTCACATTGGGTCTCATGGTAATCCTAAGTTCCCTTCTGGCAGCCATGTATTTTGTTGGATTGGAAGGAAATGAGCAATCTTGGTGAAGGGCCTTCCAGACATTATTCCTGTAAAGTTTGATTGAATTTGCTTAAGTGCTTTCAGAGAAGAAGATTAAAAAGTGATTGTTCCCATAGGGTCTTATGTTAAACCGAAGTTCCGTTCGCAGCCATGTTTTTTGTCGGATTAGAAGGAAATGAGCAATCTTTGTTAATGACCTTCCATACAGCATTCCTGTAATGTTTACTTGAATTGGCTTCTGTGGTTTCAAAAGAGAAGATTAAAATGTGATTTTTTCCCATAGGGTTCAATGTTAAACATAAGTTCCGCGCTGACTGCAACATATTTTTTGGGGGGATCATAATGAAATGAGCAATTCCAAACATCATTCCTGTAAAGTTTGGCTGAATTTGCTTCCGTGGATTCAACATTTGTTCAAAGGGGAATGAAAATTAGACTTTTCCCATAGACTTTTAACATGTCTAATGTTAAACCTTAGTTTAAGGACCTTCCATACATCATCCCTGTACATTTTGGTTGAAGTTGCTTCAGTGGATTCAGAGGAGAAGATCAAATCATCAAAGATAACAGACAGACATCTGATGACGGACGGACAATAGATCCCCTTTGGGTCAGGTGAGCTAAAAAGATGAATCAATGACAATTTTGTTAAAATCTGTAACTCATCAAGGTAAACACAAGATAACTGTTCAATTCACTATTTCTTTTTTTTTAAGTTCAAAGGGAAGTAACTCTTAAAAGGGTTGGAAACTCTTCTAAAAATGTTGTTAGCCCTGAATTCAATTTTTTAAAATTTTAATCATATGACCATAGATTTATTTTACATTAACAAAGAAGGGATATGGAATAAATGCAAATGAGACATAGTCTCTACAAATGCATGGTAAAATAAGCAATGGAACAACACTTTTATTGTTGTTCTTCATCTTGAAGTCACCATGAGACCTATCCGGCCTTCAACAATGAGCTTTACTCATATCACATATAGTAAGTTCAAGATGGCCCTTATACAGGTTTGAGTGGAATTAATTGCTAGATGTTCAGCAACACTACATTCAGGTATTTTTTACCCATTGATCCATGGATGCAAGCCATCAACAAACATAAATTTAACTAGCAAAGAGTTAATACAATCGATGTCATCCATTGCCTGACAAAAAGACTAATAGATGAAGATTAGCCTGCCCTGCTCAAATAAAGTCAGACTCAGGCAAGCAGGCTGGCTCTGCTCTTGCACAAATAAATGAATCAAGAATCTTTAATTAAATTAAGTATAATTTCAAATCACTATCTCAAGCATTCTTCAAAATTTCTTACCTGTAGTCCAAAATGCAATCACTTCTAGGATTGTTCAACTCACCAAGGTTAATTCACATACCATATTGTCAAGTCTATCTCTCTTACAGTCCTAATATACAGGCCCAGGGACTACAAATGTAGGCCAACCTTAAAAAAAATTGTTTGTTTGCTGGTTATCAAGCTACTCATAAAAAACTACCTACTCAAAAAATGTTATTGGCATTTCCCAGACATATTCTTTTTTATTCTATATCTAGCAAATTTTCTTTAAAATTAACCCCTGTAGAAAAAAAAAATAGTTTACCTTCCCATCCACTCACATACAAAAACCCATGTTTACTTAAGGGGACCCTGTCCTAGATAGGCCAGGGTTTTAACTTTTAGACCAACTTGCCCATCCGGGCAAGTGAACTTCAAATTTTGCTTGCCCCGAAACCAGGAGGTGCTTGTCCGAAAATTGTGAATATCAAAAGCAGCTAAAACATGGTCCCTTATATAGCATTGTGAAGTTAGAAGTGTTTTCAATGTCTCATGTGACAACCATGAGCAAACAAACATTAACATGATTAAGGATATTCTGAACCATAGTCTAGTTGGAACATCTGTCATAGAACCTGCAGTCCTATTAAACATGATTAAGTTTTAACAGGTTTCATTGTACTTATACAAATGAAAATCAACAAGGTTTGTAATCATTTAAAGGGTTTGAATATTTTTCACTGACAAATTAAGTACTATGATTGAAAAATAAATAAATAGATACTAGGAAATTAAATGAAAAGAAAGGAACTTGTTGAAGATTTCTCATAGACGTTTTTGTTTAAAAGGCAATGTATCAGAAGCTGATGCCATGTTCATACTTCCATGACTGCACTAGAATTGTTTTCCATCTTTTTATAAAAAAACATCTCTAATCACGAATGTTGAGGTTTTTTTTGTCATTCAGTCATAGTGCATGCATATGTGTATTCATTTCCACAGCCCCAAATACAATAGTGAGTTCTTATTATGCAATAAACAGCAACAAAGATTTACATTATTCCGAGGATTCTTCACGCCAAAATGAAAGTAGCTTACATCCATGACCATGACATCGATAATTAGTGCGACATTTTGATTGGCTGCACAAATCATGGTCAGGAACAAGAAGCGTGATCGTACATTTGTGTTGTCTCAGGTTTGACATTGCCTGTGAGAAGACTCTAGAGAAGTGCAGACTGAACTTTCTTTCCTCGTATATTGGGGATTTTTTATTTCTAAACAAAATTGAACGATCGCAAATCTGACCACCGTCATTCACGAGGTATGTCAACTTATCAAACAGTTAAAATGACCAAATGAGCTTATTTTTTTTACTTGCCCGATCGGACAAGTTGAATACCAGTTTTACTTGTCCGAACGTGGAATTTACTTGCCCCAGGCAATCGGACAACTGTTAATGTCGAACCCTGTAGGCTAACCATAAAAAATGATATCCCTAACTAAACACTTACCACAGGACATTAACTCTAGTCCTATTTCTAACTTGAACCCTAACCCATAACCTTAACCCTAACTAAAGCTTACTGTTAGTCCTATTTCTAACTTGAACCCTAACCCATAACCTTAACCCTAACTAAAGCTTACTGTAATAAATGTAAATGGAAAAAAAAATTATCCCTCTAATGTAGAGGGTCCCCTAAAGTAAATAAAGACCCAAAACTGATAGTCTATAAACAACAAACAAACATTTTATTAAGGATGGCCTGAGCATGTATCATCATGATCACTCACCTTACAAAATGCTTTTTGTTAAGTTAAAAAAAGACTATTATTTCAGACCACTACCCCTCAATTTCTCTTGCTGAAGGTTAACATGAAAGCAATAGGTCTGTAAGTCTTATGTAAGTTTGAAACTTACAGGTACATAAATTTTACCAGGCAGTTGAATTTCAATCATTACAGAAATATATGACATTGCAAACATAAATCAAGACATAATAATCTTCAGGCTTCATGTTTGGGAGGGAAACATTTTCTGATTTTTTATCTTTTATGCATACCTTTATGTTTTGGAAGTATATAAAATATGAAGTCTGGGTGCATGGCCTATTATTCTTGGAGCGTTGTCTTGAAAATTACCCCTTGAGGAATTATAATCTTTCTTCAGGGGAAAATGATAGTGATGTTTAATTGGATGAAAATGCCAACTGATTATCTACAATGAAATCTGACATAATTATGTGAATATTATATCCATCGATAGCTAATTACGTGTTACACTACCTTTATAATAATAATAATGATAATTTTTATTCAAGCGCAAATTACAAATACAAGTACAACAAGTAAAACAAATAACATTTAACAATAAATTAAGAACATTAAATTAAGACAACCTGAGTATCAGACTATACATGAAAGACTTTAAATGAAATAATTATAACGAGTTGCTCTGAACTGCCATGATTTCCCTCCCCATTTTTTTCTCTGTTTAATTAATGGGAATCCCGAGGGCAAATCGTAGAATATGCTTGGCCTTTTAAGTTGCATACATATATTAGAGTACTTTAAGAAAATTTACCATGTAACATTCTTTTTTCTTTCCGACTGGTTTGCGAAAGGACCAGCTAAAAATATGAGATAATTAAAATTAGGTATTAGAGTCCCGTTCTAGAAAGGCACTGCGGTTACCCGGGAAAGTAATATTATTAAAAGAATTATTTTAAGTTAAAAAGAAACACGGAGATTGGAACTGGCATCGGCACGCTTTTCAACTGATAGTTCAAGCATGGAAGAAACACTAGTGTTTTATTTTCTAATGTAAATGCCTTGACCGAAGAAGTCTTTTCAGCTACCAGTGAAGTATTTGGAAAAGTTGCAATAAAAAAGTACTCAAAAGCTCAAGTGAATTCGAAGCCTTTTTAAAACTCAAACACCAGAACATTGTCGAAGTTTACGAAATCATTGAAGCCGAAAAATTTGCTTTCGTCTTGATGGAATTTGCCGAATTTGGAGATGCTTTTGAATACATCATGAATAATGGTCTTTTGTCTGTTGAATCTACCCTTTCCATATTTGTCCAAGTGCTCAGTGCCGTTGAATACTGCCACGAAAACAAAATTGCCCACAGTGACATCAAATTGGAAAATGTTTTATTGTCTAAAAAGGGATCTGCAAAATTGGCTGATTTTGGATTTGCTAAATGCGGCGAAATTGTTGCCGAATCTGACGAATTTTGTGGTACACTCCCATACGCTGCCCCAGAAGTCATCCAAGGCTTGCAGTATAATTTAATGAAAGCTGATATGTGGAGCATGGGAGTTATGCTCTACGTTATGCTCTTTGGTGGATTCCCCTTTTCTGACGCTGATGCTTCCGAAATGGTCATGTGCCAACTTTCCAACACCCTTTCCTTCCCAGATCTTGAAATCCCTCGTTTCTTCCATGCTTGAACCATCAGTTGAAAAGCGTGCCGATGCCAGTTCCGTTCTCCGTGCCTTGAGCCAGTTTTAAATCCCTGGATAACTCTTTCAAAATTGTGCTGATGCCATTTTATGTTATTTCTGTTAAAATGCTAACATCGATGAATCCATTTGAATAGATTGAAATTTCTCCGAAATGGTCATGTGCCAACTTTCCAACATCCTTCATTCCCAGAAATCTATGCCTCAAACATCTTTGAAAACATATTTGAATGTCTCCGTCTTTGAGAAACGTTCTAATGTCATGTGCGTCATACTTGAACTCATGAACAAACGTGCCGATGACAGCATATTTCTTCTAATTCATAAATTTTTCTGTCGTAGAGAAGCGTTCCGATACCAACATTGGTTGGAGTGCAGACATGACGGCAAAATGTTACGGTAAACAAATCGCATAGTTTTATGTTGCTACGGTAAACCTGTGAAGCAACGGTAAACTGAAATGTGAAAAATTAACTGCAACGGTAAACATGTGTGTCCATCTCGCTACGGTAAACTTTAATGACTGACCAACAGTAAGGAAACCAATGCTTTTGTTTGTCGTATCATGGATTTATCCATTATGAAAAGGTAATTTTCATCTAGATAGAATCGTGAAAGTGCATATAGCGTGCACGTTAACAACCTTCCCCCATAATGTGCTTGCAAATGGTTTAAACATTTTGTTATCTTTAATATAAAAATACCAGGTCACTGATTAAGAGCACCTTAATTACCAATTCTCTATGTCAGTTTTAAGCATGGAATTTTTAATGAACAGTGTATTTTCTAATGTAAATGCCTTGACCGAAGAAGTCTTTTCAGCTACCAGTGAAGTATTTGGAAAAGTTGCAATCAAAAAAGTACTCAAAAGCTCAACTGAATTCGAAGCCTTTTTAAAACTCAAACACCAGAACATTGTCGAAGTTTACGAAATCATTGAAGCCGAAGAATTTGCTTTCGTCTTGATGGAATTTGCCGAATTTGGAGATGCTTTTGAATACATCATGAATAATGGTCTTTTGTCTGTTGAATCCCCTTTCCATATTTTCCATCAAGACGAAAGCAAATTCTTCGGCTTCAATGATTTCGTAAACTTCGACAATGTTCTGGTGTTTGAGTTTTAAAATTTCCTTACTGTTGGTCAGTAATTAAAGTTTACCGTAGCGAGATGGACACACATGTTTACCGTTACAGTTAATTTTTCACATTTCAGTTTACCGTTGCTTCACAGGTTTACCGTAGCAACATAAAACTATGCGATTTGTTTACCGTAACATTTTGCCGTCATGTCTGCACTCCAACCAATGTTGGTATCGGAACGCTTCTCTACGACAGAAAAATTTATGAATTAGAAGAAATATGCTGTCATCGGCACGTTTGTTCATGAGTTCAAGGAGAGGTCTATTCGTATGACTCACATGACATTGGAACGTTTCTCAAAGACGGGGACATTCAAATCTGTTTGAGGCATACATTTCTGGGAATGAAGGATGTTGGAAAGTTGGCACATGACCATATCGGAGAAATTTCAATCTATTCAAATGGATTCATCAATGTTAGCATTTTAACAAAAATAACATAAAATATGGCATCAGCACAATTTTGTAAGAGTTATCCAGGGATTTAAAACTGGCTCAAGGCACGGAGAACAGAACTGGCATCGGCACGCTTTTCAACTGATGGTTCAAGCATGGAAGAAACGAGGGATTTCAAGCTTTCACTAGTGCTTTCTAGGAAGGAAAGGGTGTTGGAAAGTTGGCACATGACCATTTCGGAAGCATCAGCGTCAGAAAAAGGGCATCCACCAAAGAGCATAACGTAGAGCATAACTCCCATGCTCCACATATCAGCTTTCATTAAATTATACTGCAAGCCTTGGATGACTTCTGGGGCAGCGTATGGGAGGGTACCACAAAATTCGTCAGATTCGGCAACAATTTCGCCGCATTTAGCAAATCCAAAATCAGCCAATTTTGCAGATCCCTTTTTAGACAATAAAACATTTTCCAATTTGATGTCACTGTGGGCAATTTTGTTTTCGTGGCAGTATTCAACGGCACTGAGCACTTGGGCAAATATGGAAAGGGTAGATTCAACAGACAAAAGACCATTATTCATGATGTATCGGCAAATTCCATCAAGACGAAAGCAAATTCTTCGGCTTCAATGATTTCGTAAACTTCGACAATGTTCTGGTGTTTGAGTTTTAAAAAGGCTTCGAATTCAGTTGAGCTTTTGAGTACTTTTTTGATTGCAACTTTTCCAAATACTTCACTGGTAGCTGAAAAGACTTCTTTGGTCAAGGCATTTACATTAGAAAATCCACTGTTCATTAAAAATTCCATGCTTAAAACTGACATAGAGAATTGGTAATTAAGGTGCTCTTAATCAGTGACCTGGTGTTTTTATACTAAAGATAACAAAATGTTTAAATCATTTGCAAGCACATTATGGGGGAAGGTTGTTAATGTGCACGCTATATGCACTTTCACGCTTCTATCTAGAAGAAAATTACCTTTTCATGATGGATAAATCCATGATACGACAAACAAAAGCATTGGTTTCCTTACTGTTGGTCAGTCATTAAAGTTTACCGTACCAAGATGGACACACATGTTTACCGTTGCAGTTAATTTTTCACATTTCAGTTTACCGTTGCTTCACAGGTTTACCGTAGCAACATAAAACTATGCGATTTGTTTACCGTAACATTTTGCCGTCATGTCTGCACTCCAACCAATGTTGGTATCGGGACAGAAAAATTTATGAATTAGAAGAAATATGCTGTCATCGGCACGTTTGTTCATGAGTTCAGGGAGAGGTCTATTCGTATGATGCACATTTGGGCATTTGCCGAATTTGGAGATGCTTTTGAATACATCATGAATAATGGTCTTTTGTCTGTTGAATCTACCCTTTCCATATTTGCCCAAGTGCTCAGTGCCGTTGAATACTGCCACGAAAACAAAATTGCCCACAGTGACATCAAATTGGAAAATGTTTTATTGTCTAAAAAGGGAGCTGCAAAATTGGCTGATTTTGGATTTGCTAAATGCGGCGAAATTGTTGCCGAATCTGACGAATTTTGTGGTACCCTCCCATACGCTGCCCCAGAAGTCATCCAAGGCTTGCAGTATAATTTAATGAAAGCTGATATGTGGAGCATGCTTTTTGGTGGATTCCCTTTTTCTGACGCTGATGCTTCCGAAATGGTCATGTGCCAACTTTCGAACACCCTTTCCTTCCCAGAAAACACTAGTGAAAGCTTGAAATCCCTCGTTTCTTCCATGTTTGAACCATCAGTTGAAAAGCGTGCCGATACCAGTTCTGTTCTCCGTGCCTTGAGCCAGGTTTAAATCCCTGGATAACTCTTACAAAATTGTGCTGATGCCATTTTATGTTATTTCTGTTAACATTGATGAATCCATTTGAATAGATTGAAATTTCTCCGAAATGGTCATGTGCCAACTTTCCAACATCCTTCATTCCCAGAAATCTATGCCTCAAACATCTTTGAAAATTCCAATGCTAATACAGATTTGAATGTCCCCGTCTTTGAGAAACGTTCCAATGTCATGTGCGTCATACGAATAGACCTCTCCTTGAACTGATGAACAAACGTGCCGATGACAGCATATTTCTTCTAATTCATAAATTTTTATGTCGTAGAGAAGCGTTCCGATACCAACATTGGTTGGAGTGCAGACATGACGGCAAAATGTTACGGTAAACAAATCGCATAGTTTTATGTTGCTACGGTAAACCTGTGAAGCAACGGTAAACTGAAATGTGAAAAATTAACTGCAACGGTAAACATGTGTGTCCATCTCGCTACGGTAAACTTTAATGACTGACCAACAGTAAGGAAATCAATGCTTTTGTTTGTCGTATCATGGATTTATCCATTATGAAAAGGTAATTTTCTTCTAGATAGAAGCGTGAAAGTGCATATAGCGTGCACTTTAACAACCTTCCCCCCATAATGTGCTTGCAAATGGTTTAAACATTTTGTTATCTTTAGTATAAAAACACCAGATCACTGATTAAGAGCACCTTAATTACCAATTCTCTATGTCAGTTTTAAGCATGGAATTTTTAATGAACAGTGGATTTTCTAATGTAAATGCCTTGACCGAAGAAGTCTTTTCAGCTACCAGTGAAGTATTTGGAAAAGTTGCAATCAAAAAAGTACTCAAAAGCTCAACTGAATTCGAAGCCTTTTTAAAACTCAAACACCAAAACATTGTCAAAGTTTACGAAATCATTGAAGCCGAAGAATTTGCTTTCTTCTTGATGGAATTTGCCGAATTTGGAGATGCTTTTGAATACATCATGAATAATGGTCTTTTGTCTGTTGAATCTACCCTTTCCATATTTGCCCAAGTGCTCAGTGCCGTTGAATACTGCCACGAAAACAAAATTGCCCACAGTGACATCAAATTGGAAAATGTTTTATTGTCTAAAAAGGGATCTGCAAAATTGGCTGATTTTGGATTTGCTAAATGCGGCGAAATTGTTGCCGAATCTGACGAATTTTGTGGTACCCTCCCATACGCTGCCCCAGAAGTCATCCAAGGCTTGCAGTATAATTTAATGAAAGCTGATATGTGGAGCATGGGAGTTATGCTCTACGTTATGCTCTTTGGTGGATTCCCTTTTTCTGACGCTGATGCTTCCGAAATTGTCATGTGCCAACTTTCCAACACCCTTTCCTTCCCAGAAAACACTAGTGAAAGCTTGAAATCCCTCGTTTCTTCCATGCTTGAACCATCAGTTGAAAAGCGTGCCGATGCCAGTTCCGTTCTCCGTGCCTTGAGCCAGTTTTAAATACCTGGATAACTCTTACAAAATTGTGCTGATGCCATTTTATGTTATTTCTGTTAAAATGCTAACATTGATGAATCCATTTGAATAGATTGAAATTTCTCCGAAATGGTCATGTGCCAACTTTCCAACATCCTTCATTCCCAGAAATCTATGCCTCAAACATCTTTGAAAATTCCAATGCTAATACAGATTTGAATGTCCCCGTCTTTGAGAAACGTTCCAATGTCATGTGCGTCATACGAATAGACCTCTCCTTGAACTCATGAACAAACGTGCCGATGACAGCATATTTCTTCTAATTCATAAATTTTTATGTCGTAGAGAAGCGTTCCGATACCAACATTGGTTGGAGTGCAGACATGACGGCAAAATGTAACGGTAAACAAATCGCATAGTTTTATGTTGCTACGGTAAACCTGTGAAGCAACGGTAAACTGAAATGTGAAAAATTAACTGCAACGGTAAACATGTGTTTCCATCTCGCTACGGTAAACTTTAATGACTGACCAACAGTAAGGAAACCAATGCTTTTGTTTGTCGTATCATGGATTTATCCATTATGAAAAGGTAATTTTCTTCTAGATAGAAGCGTGAAAGTGCATATAGCGTGCACGTTAACAACCTTCCCCCCATAATGTGCTTGCAAATGGTTTAAACATTTTGTTATCTTTAGTATAAAAACACCAGGTCACTGATTAAGAGCACCTTAATTACCAATTCTCTATGTCAGTTTTAAGCATGGAATTTTTAATGAACAGTGGATTTTCTAATGTAAATGCCTTGACCGAAGAAGTCTTTTCAGCTACCAGTGAAGTATTTGGAAAAGTTGCAATCAAAAAAGTACTCAAAAGCTCAACTGAATTCGAAGCCTTTTTAAAACTCAAACACCAGAACATTGTCGAAGTTTACGAAATCATTGAAGCCGAAGAATTTGCTTTCGTCTTGATGGAATTTGCCGAATTTGGAGATGCTTTTGAATACATCATGAATAATGGTCTTTTGTCTGTTGAATCTACCCTTTCCATATTTGCCCAAGTGCTCAGTGCCGTTGAATACTGCCACGAAAACAAAATTGCCCACAGTGACATCAAATTGGAAAATGTTTTATTGTCTAAAAAGGGATCTGCAAAATTGGCTGATTTTGGATTTGCTAAATGCGGCGAAATTGTTGCCGAATCTGACGAATTTTGTGGTACCCTCCCATACGCTGCCCCAGAAGTCATCCAAGGCTTGCAGTATAATTTAATGAAAGCTGATATGTGGAGCATGGGAGTTATGCTCTACGTTATGCTCTTTGGTGGATTCCCTTTTTCTGACGCTGATGCTTCCGAAATGGTCATGTGCCAACTTTCCAACACCCTTTCCTTCCCAGAAAACACTAGTGAAAGCTTGAAATCCCTCGTTTCTTCCATGCTTGAACCATCAGTTGAAAAGCGTGCCGATGCCAGTTCCGTTCTCCGTGCCTTGAGCCAGTTTTAAATACCTGGATAACTCTTACAAAATTGTGCTGATGCCATTTTATGTTATTTCTGTTAAAATGCTAACATTGATGAATCCATTTGAATAGATTGAAATTTCTCCGAAATGGTCATGTGCCAACTTTCCAACATCCTTCATTCCCAGAAATCTATGCCTCAAACATCTTTGAAAATTCCAATGCTAATAAAGATTTGAATGTCCCCGTCTTTGAGAAACGTTCCAATGTCATGTGCGTCATACGAATAGACCTCTCCTTGAACTCATGAACAAACGTGCCGATGACAGCATATTTCTTCTAATTCATAAATTTTTATGTCGTAGAGAAGCGTTCCGATACCAACATTGGTTGGAGTGCAGACATGACGGCAAAATGTTACGGTAAACAAATCGCATAGTTTTATGTTGCTACGGTAAACCTGTGAAGCAACGGTAAACTGAAATGTGAAAAATTAACTGCAACGGTAAACATGTGTGTCCATCTCGCTACGGTAAACTTTAATGACTGACCAACAGTAAGGAAACCAATGCTTTTGTTTGTCGTATCATGGATTTATCCATTATGAAAAGGTAATTTTCTTCTAGATAGAAGCGTGAAAGTGCATATAGCGTGCACGTTAACAACCTTCCCCCCATAATGTGCTTGCAAATGGTTTAAACATTTTGTTATCTTTAGTATAAAAACACCAGGTCACTGATTAAGAGCACCTTAATTACCAATTCTCTATGTCAGTTTTAAGCATGGAATTTTTAATGAACAGTGGATTTTCTAATGTAAATGCCTTGACCGAAGAAGTCTTTTCAGCTACCAGTGAAGTATTTGGAAAAGTTGCAATCAAAAAAGTACTCAAAAGCTCAACTGAATTCGAAGCCTTTTTAAAACTCAAACACCAGAACATTGTCGAAGTTTACGAAATCATTGAAGCCGAAGAATTTGCTTTCGTCTTGATGGAATTTGCCGAATTTGGAGATGCTTTTGAATACATCATGAATAATGGTCTTTTGTCTGTTGAATCTACCCTTTCCATATTTGCCCAAGTGCTCAGTGCCGTTGAATACTGCCACGAAAACA